>JABFPB010000087.1:9950-58977 GCA_022817645.1 Ceratoteleas bidentatus
GTCAGGACGGCGGTCTCGTTTGCGGTTTGACCACCCTTGCGGCGCGCTACCCTAAACCACCCCTGACCACGGTACCGCACCATCCGTGGCCGCACTGTACGTGTGCAACGAGCGATAATGTCGTCTTTACGAGCCCAACCGACCCTTCTCGCTAACATTCCACTTTGCGAAGTGTCACGACTCCTCGATGATCTCGCTGACGATCGCGGCAGACTACTAAGGGTCAGCCCTTTCTTTGCAGACACAGGGCACATTTTTTATCTACAGCGAAAACTGTCGTAGTTTTGCCTGGGGCGTTGAATGAAGCGAGAAGAGTTTTGGGAGGAATAGGAAGTTACCTGGAGCATCGCTTGTTCGGAGAGAAATTCAAAATTTTGCTGGAAGGCAATTGTGCTTTTGAGCGAAAAATTGACTGGTCTGAGGAATTTGCTTTGGTCCATTTTTTTTGCATAACAAGAGTTGGTTTATAAGATTATATTTAATAATTTCAAAAGTATCGAACTAAAATGAAAGGTGATTTGTAAACCTGGAAAAAATGTAACTGAATACATTTTATTTTCATGCTTATATTTTATTTGACCGCAAGATCAATGATATGATCCTCTAATCATAACATTGATCCTTGAAATCACTCAGCATTCTGAGTGAACTAAGTGTGCTAGATTGAAAATAGATTCTTTCGATTGAAAAAGAAACATCTACAGATCCTGGTGTATGTAATGCAAAGTTCATTTGCTTTCTATGAATGTGGGAGCGAAAGGAGGAGCATTTCTTTGAAGGTCTTGGAAGGCGAAGAATAATTTCGGGGTAGACTGACGGAAATTGGAGGGTTAGTAAATGGTTTATGCTGAGTTTTGAGGGGAAAGGCAAAAAGGGTGCAATATTGAATGAAGAGATGATTGTAGTGATTGTAAATTACTAGAATGTACGCAGAAATAAATGTATATGTGAATTTCGGTGCGAGTAAGCAATACCGTTTTTTTCGGAACGAGGGGAAGACTGTTCAATTTCTGATTCATTTATTATGCACATCATTAAATTCGGAAGTTACATCTGCTATTATAATTTATTTGTAATTTTCAAGTAATTTATAACTAATCTACTATTATTAAAAATTCGTAAATTCTGAATGCAATTAATTAATTTAAAACATGTAACCATTAAAAACCGGAATACATTATTTCCACAAAATGGTTAAAAATAAATTAGTGTACACAATAAAATTTATATACCTATTTCATTATTAATTTTCCTGGTTATCTTCTCTTATTGGTTATCAGATTATGTTGTAACTTTTATATTTAATTTCAACATAATTTATTACAAAAGATCTGTTAGCTTTTGAAATATATTAATACACTTTAATCAAGAAATTCTACCGAAAATATATGATAATTTAATTTTGTATTATAAAATTTGTAAAATTTCAGTAATTTACTTCCACGTATTGGACATATCGTATAATCTCCGCACAAATTGACTCCTAATTGAAATTACGTTCTCAACTCCTATAAAAATGTCAGAAAAAATCAGAATTTCAAAAATGTTGTAAGAAATTCTTCCCACCTAAAGCCAGATTCAACGACATTTTTCTAACCCAGGAGAATCACTTTCCAGCGATTTTGCTTGAGTCAATTTTTCATCAAAAAACCTACCCCGTGAAACTTGGCCTTAACGAATCGCAATCACGCTTTATTAGGTTGTTATCAATATAATATGACGAGTCTGAATGCCGAGTTTCCGGGTTCGTCTTTTTGCGAATTCTTAAGCACTTCATTATCGTTTCATGAAATCCCGATAGTTCTCAGTCACGTCTAATAAGTGCATTTAGGGCGGCACGAATCTCGTAATTATAAGAAGTTCTTTTAATTCCTAGACGAACGTATTACGTTCGTTTTTAACGATCAATTCCGCGCTGGCGTTTAATCCAATTATCCAAAAAGCGCGGCCCGTTGCATTAGCATAACCAAATAAAAAATAATTAAGCGCGCGCTGAAAAATAAATTAATGCGCCCATTCAGGCAACCCGAGTGCCGCGCGTTCAATTATTTATTAAACGCTCGAAAATAGCTCGGCGCGCGTTTTTCGTGCCGCGCTGATTTTCCGAAGTATCGTTTGCAACGCAGGAATTACATTAGGCCGCCACTCGAAAACTGATTTTGCAAAATTAGCGTGTTGTTGTTGCGCTACGAGTGGCGGAAAGAATTGTGCAAATTTACCGAAGCATTTATTGCGCTTTGCAAATCAGCCGACGGTATTATGCAATTTTTTGCCGGCCCGTCAAGTAAAGTGTTTTCTTGCGTAAATGCAACATGTGCATGCACTTTTTGCATTCGTTTTTTGTTTGCAAAAATTATGCTCCGCCGTAATTTCAACGTTTTTGTACATTTTTTTAAGCGCGAACAAAAATTAACAACGAATCCATTACGCTATCTCGTATCAAATTTGCCACGCCAATCTCGCCGCTGTTGCAAAAATGATGCAATTCTGACGGCGAGTTTTTTCCGCCGATCATCAGTTTATCGCAAGAATTTCATCTGATTAACGTGCAAACTAGCAAATCGGATCTTAATGTTCTGTTTAATTGGACACGATCGCGCGGAAGTAGCTAAGTAACTCAAATTTCATTCCCGGCTTTATCTCGTCGACGCTTAATCCCGCGTCGATCTATCGCTCGAAGAAACGCCGCGGTACAAAAATTCCATTAATTACATCTCTCCTCGAGATAACAAAAAGTCACGTAAAAATGATCAATTTCCATACATGGTGACGCGAAAAATGTCACGGGTAATTTATGGCTTGGCCTCGAGTGAAGTTCGATGTGTTAATTAGGTTTGTCATTATACGCCGAGCCTGTATCAGTTAGTTTTGATAGATTATCGTCGATTTTAATAGTCCGTGCGTGAGGATTCACTGTTCGCAGCTTTTACATTTCACTCCTCGTTGAGTGCAGCAGAAATGGTTTTACTGCTGTTAACAAAATGACTTTTTGTTGTAGTAATAGTTATTGAGCAGTGTTAATGATGAAAGGTCTGCGGAATTCCTCCTTCAAGTGAGTTGCATTTCATGGTTCGATTGCGTTTTGATATAAAGTATCTAATTGAATTTCTTTTGATTTTATTGCAGGTTCGCTCAGTAAACTGGTCAATGAGAATTTATACTTGATATGTAATTATACGTGAACCAGAATATCACGGAAATTTGTTGGGAAAATAAAATTCAGTCACAATTTTGTTTTAAAAAGAATATGTCGAACTCGTTAAATGATTATCGGTTTCATAAAAGAGCTGTTTAATGATCTGAGTACGTTCGGTGCATTTGGAATGACAAATTCATTTAATTTTCGAATTTATTCTCGACCATTCAGCATGGAAAAATCCTTTGACTGGTGCGATTATTTTTAGAATGTAGACGAAATCAGATTAAAACGGACGAATGTGTTTAAAGGACTGTGATTTTCACAAGATTTAATCGAATTTGCTTCCAGTTTTTTAAATGGAATTCAGGCGCTAAATTAAAAGTGTTTCGATGTGAACATTTCAGGGCGAAAAATATCTAAGTTGAATTTTTTTCATTATAACAAACATTTTGGTCAAAGTCAGATATCGATTAAAAATAATGCAAGTAAGATGAGATTAGATGCGTAACAAAACTACTGAGACAAATATAAGATTATTGCAATTAATATGCCATTATCTATTTCCCAAGTCACTACTAAGTTACCATTATACTCATTCTTCTTTCATCGCAAGTCACTTGTATACACAATTTTTGGACAACTTCCCAATAATACAAGCTCTCAACCTATTTTAATCATCCACAACCTGTATATACTGTTGCATACCCCGAAAATCTCTTTCTAATCCAAATTTCGTCAATACTTTAATGTATTTTAAGAATGGAATTTATACTTAGCTAACATCTACAATTAATATGCAATTATTTTATTTGTGTTCTGAATGATTTTATGCTTTATTGCTTTTATGCAATATTGAAGATCATGCTTATGTTTCGCGAATTACTTTTTATCACTACACTCATACATTTGCTCGTTTTAATTATTGTTTTCAACGATTTTACATTTGTATCTAAATGTAGTTGTAAGTTTGTAGTTCGAGTCATATTTTTTTTGTATAAGAAACTGTTTCATAATCTTCATTATATCTCATGCTGACTTTTAATAACTGCATTTATGAAAATATCCTGCATCAGTTTAAAATAAAAATAAATTCGAATATTCCCGAAAACTAAAAAGCTTAATGCTTTTCATTCTCATACATTAACTGAAAATGTTGTAACTCTTATCTTATTTTAAGATATCTAAAATATGAAAACAGACTGAAAAAAGTGCTAGTGTGGACATAACGTTTCACTGTTATTTTACAGTTAAAGTATAAAATTGAAATATATGGGTGTTTTCAGAATTATCTACCACTTTTTGGCCCACTTTTTTTGTAATCTACGTGACTCATAAATATGAAGATCGTCATTGATACAATTTATTTGAATTTGAGATTGACATTACTGTACATTTGAATTTAAGTTGAAACTCTAATAATTTATATCGATTATAATTTTAAATCTCTGAAACACGGTCATTAAAAAAAATAACATACATATTGGTAGATAATTCCGATATCACTCATATAAACCAGAATTAATAATAATATACTTAAAAATAATAATTCCATTCCTATTTTACATTCGATATACAAACTAAAATAGACGTCCAACTCTAATTAAATCACGCTTTTAGTACCTTTTTTCAGTATACAATTACAGAAAAGTGATTCTAAAAACGACTCAGCTGTTCATCTCAAAATCTTTTTCCTATGTTCCTCTAACAGCAATTTTTATATTCACTTCCCCCTCATTGTACCGCAGATCTTAAACAAACAATTCCTTTAAAAATATACTTATAGGAATATTCCTGTCAATTTTTACATATTAATTTATTTAAGTATGTATGTTATTGTCCAACAAATGTCTAAATGTCCATGTATTTTTACTTGGCAAACCAATTTCTTTTTTAATGAACTGTTTAGTACTGGATGGACAAATTACATACCTAGTACAAATTACCCCACTTTTTAGTAAAATTCACTGAGTTCTCAGTATATATTACCAAACTTTCAGTTATATTTATCATCTATTTGGGAAAAAATCATTATAAATTGAGCAATTCTTCAACAGTTCAGTAAAATTTACCACAATATTTTTTTGCGTATATGGAAAAAAACATACATTCTATCAGTTTCCATTCGAAATTCTACACCTACATCTTTCTAACCACTTCTTTATCCACTTCTCCTACAACCACCTACTACTTTCCAATATTTTTATAACTATTTTCCAACAGCCCTATCTCACCCAACCTTCCCCCATTGTCGCCTTCTCGCGAACAGTATCCCGACAACCCACCAACACCCCTCGGGGGTGGGAGTCCTCCCTTGGATGGACAGAAACCGAAGGTTCCGTCGTCTCTCGGCTCGAATTCCGATCGCTTCAAAGCGGGCCCGAATGAAGTGGTTTCCGTTGCGCCAAAAAGGCGACAAAAAGCGGCGACTCTCGATTCGATATTGAAACGGCGTTTCATCCGCTGTCACTCGGGCGGCCCGTCCGGCCTGGTAGCCGCGCTCTTATGTCGGGGCTACAACGCGATACACGGGGGTACGCGTGTTGCCGGACAAAGGGACGCCGGGGCCGCGCGACGACGAAAAATAAAAGCGCGGCTGAGCGAGACGGCGCGCACGGTAGTCGCAGATCGCCGGGGCAGACAAGGGCCCGGCGCGGGGCAGGCGAGCGTGGAATATAAAAGGAACGGCCGAGCGAGTGCATTCATATCTCGTACGGGGGATCTCGCCGCTGAGAGGCTGACTGTTTTCGAGAGATTCGAAACGCGCGCGCGCACTCGTGTACGTGTAGACGAGAGAGCGCGCGGATCGCCGTGTCGAGAGGGATAGAGAGGATGTTAACCAGACGGTCGCGCGGGGGTGGGGGCAAAGTCCGCGCGGACACCGCGCGGCCGACCAATGGGGAGCGAGCGCCGACCAATCGGAGCGCGCCGCAGACGACACTGCCGCTCTCCGGGGATTTCGCGGGATTTCGGGTAATTCGGCGAATGGCGAGCTTTTGATTTTGCAACCATTGTTGACATCTTGAGGGATCCAAGCAAAAAGTGTTGCAGGCCGGGACTGCTCCAGTTTCTTCGATCGCACTTACAGGGGGTGTTTGTAGGTCGAGGACCATTTATACGCTGCTCGTGCACTTTCGGTGACAAATCAGCGAGGGACCGACGCAAGGGGTTGGCGTCGTTTGCTGGGTGAATGATTTTTCGGGGTTTGGAGGGATGATTGCTAGGGAGTTTGGAGGGGTGTGGTTAGATTGAAGGGAGATTGGTGTATGGACATGTGATGGGTGAGTTCTGGAAGGGAAGGTGGAGAGAATGTTGTTAAGATTGCGACTGAGCTTGCATTAAGTGGGCTGGGTGAGTTATGGATTGGGAATGAATGCATTCTTGGGAAGTGAATTTCGGGGGATCTCTGTATTGGATTACGAGGATTTTTGGGGAAACTTCAGGGGTTTAATTTGGTGGGGCAGGCGGTGGAAAGGTTGGAGATGAATTTGTCTGGTCCTAATCCTGTTGGGAAATTGAGCTGGAGAAGTAGATACAGCTTGTTTATCCTATGAGAATTGTTCCTCGCCTTAAGGAAGCTCGATTTGCGTTTTCACGCGTCCAATGAGATGACGTTATATGCTGGGTTGCGTCTGTTTAAGGGCATCCGCGATACAAAACGGCGATGTTGAACAAAGCGTAACATCTTCCCTAAGGGATGGGGGACATTGAATCAGCATTGAGTGAAGGTGGATTGCATTTTCAATCGCACTCGAACATCAAATCTGTATTGATTCTGCACGGATACATGTGTGGATTCGATGTAGATTCAACTTCCTAATTTCCTTCCACGCGAAGCGAATCAATATGGATTGCAAGAGGATCTCGTGGAATCTTTTATGGATCAACACCGAATTTCGATGGACTGCAAATCAAATGCATTCGCGTACCCCATGGTGAATCTGTACGATCGAATTTTGCCGAAAAACATTTTTACGAATCTCGATGGAAATGTTTAATCCAACTTCACGTCCACTTTCGACTCTTCTGATTTCGCAATTTTCTCTCTGCCCACCCCAAAAACGAAAATGTACAAATCGTCAAATCTCCAGACATTCCCACCCCTCGCCTACGTTTACATTGAATTCCATCCTCCTATCTCCACCTTAACTAGAACAATTTTTCACCCGAAACATTCCAACAAAAGCACTTCGGCGGATCTCGCAACCTATTCTCCGGTGCACGAATCCCAAATTCGACTTTTTGTCCTGGTCCACTTTTTGTCCGCGTCGTTAACATATTCGGTTCTGTCGTTTGCGAAACCAGAAGCCGGGTCCCACCACCCAGGGTGCAACCTTTTGTCTCCCGTGCTGGTGTTGCCTAATTCCAAAACGAAAAAAGCGGGAAACAACAGCGCCGAAGCCCGGGTCGACTTACGAACAGGCAGCCGTTCGGTCGATTTGCTCGCGAGATAGCGAATGAGGGATAGCCGTTTCGAAATTCGGGACCGGAAGAGCGCGCCGATTTATTTTTGTTTCCTATTACCCGGCGGCAATATCTATTTCGCGATAACGCGTGTCGCGCTTATCAAAATGAAGAGGGCGCTGCGGCACAATTAGCCGAGTCTGGCCCCAGTCTGTTGTAGACTCGTTAATTCCGCCGCAGTTCCTTGCGGAATTAACGAGATAATTACGCGCAATAATAATAAGCTTTTCACTCGACTGTGAGGAGGTTTTTAATTAGAGTGTCAGCTACGACGAGCCGCTTAAGCTCGCATTTTGAGCTGTCAATGTTGCGTTCCGAGAAAAATGCCAGCGCCGCTCGTTCCGGCTAAGTGATTTCGTGAGTTAGAAGCAATGCGCTATTCAGTCCAGCTGGATATTTAGTTTCATATTTAGGCGACGCGTTTGTTTCGCTTGATGTTTCTTTGGCATCGGTAAACGGCTCTTGTAAACCGAGCGCTGCTTCGACCACTTTAACGCCGGTTTGTTTAGCAGAAAACTTAACTGAACACTGCTGAGATTAAGAGCATTTTTTCCGACTTTGTTCGGGGAATTTTTCGATTGTCACACTGCCAGGGAACGTCCGATTCAGAGTTAAGGAAGGGGGGGAAAGGGGGGCGGGTGTCAAGTTTCGGTGTAATGCGATCTGCCGATACGAATTTGGACGAAACGTGGTTTCGGGCTGACGGAATGGGACGATAAAAATAACGGTGGCAGCCGAATAGGTGGAAACGCTGTTTTGTGTACGGTCATATAACACTGCCGGAATTTGTTTTGTAATTGAAAAATGATAGGGGGAAGAGTGGACATTTGCGGCGGAAACGTTTATGTAAC
This sequence comes from Ceratoteleas bidentatus, assembly GCA_022817645.1. Taxonomy (NCBI): domain Eukaryota; kingdom Metazoa; phylum Arthropoda; class Insecta; order Hymenoptera; family Scelionidae; genus Ceratoteleas; species Ceratoteleas bidentatus. The sequence goes on from JABFPB010000087.1 coordinate 18,402, forward strand.
AATGTTTTCTTAATTTCACTGTTTTGAAGGATTACATACGTTTCTTAAGTATGGATTGTTTTGTTGGTTTTCTTTATAATAAGTGACTTACATGCATCACTGTCTTGTTACGCAAGATTATATAAAGTTATCCAGCTTTGCATATGTATTTAATATAAATAACTTTATCGTTGTTTTCTGCTGAATAAATGTTTTGTAATTATATTCGCAACAAAATTATTTTTAATATCCAATTATTCCTGTAGATTGAACCATATAATGTACTTATATTTTGAACATATGTTCTTGCAATTTTGAGGATAAACCAGTTAAGTAATTTTCTTCTCATCTTTCAAACAGAACTTTTGCATTTTTGTATAAATCGTCTATATTTATATGGAACCTTATTTCTGAGCTCAAATACCGATAAGAAAACAAAACTTAGTACTGAATATTTGTCAACAGAAGTGTTTTCAATTATATGATTAATCAACTACTTTCATAGCGTTTACAAAAAATTCTAAATGCCTCCATAATGTCATAACATTGACCCTAAATTCCTCCGTCGATCCATTATTCATTTGTCGGTCAAATTCAACGATCGACAAATTAAATCGAACGAGTGCGAACTCTATTAGTGGAAAACCGAAATGAGAATGGACCTCGCGTCCTTTATTTCGATTTGCTTTCGCACAAAAGCCGACATGTGGTCTCCGGTTCGTATACGACGGTGTGCATGCGCGACACTGCAGGTGATCGAGCACATAAGTGTAAGTACGAGTCCGATTCTTAACCGAGAGCGTGCGAAGTGCCGCTTTACTGGCGCTAAGCCGGTAAACTGGAGCAGGAAACAACGGAGCCGAGCAAAAGAAAGGGGCTGAACTCGAATCGCTCGTGGAATTTGCCCGGCATTGTCCGGTTTCGTAATAAATTGTGTTTGCAGCGAGCGGATCTGCAGTTTTTGAGACAGCGTTGACGAAACGCTTTGTTTGCGACGGGATTTTCCCGAATTCGCGAGTCGATGGCTTCAAAACCGAAAAAAATGTGAAAAAGTAACGGCAAAAAACGAACTTGTTTCTGCGAATCGCGGAGTTTGACAAGTCCGTCGGACAATGCGATTATATTCATTAAAATAACTTTTCATTCCATTTTATTTCATTTCATCGCCGGTGTCTGCAACGCGATTGTTCGATCCGCGTGTTTTCGTTGAACGGACCTTTTGTTGGTTTGGTTGCTATAAAAAATTGTTTCACTCTATGCCGCAATACCTAGTTAGCACGTTTTCGGATATCGCTATTATTTCAGCTGATTTGTTGTCGAATTATTATATCAAACAAACTTTTTTATCGATGTTTTGCGCGGACGTGAAAACAGTGGTAACGTTGGTATGCGCGAAATTGCGCAGCCATTCCGCGGAACGCTTTTTTTAACGCGGCTAATGAATTGTATCATAATAATAATAATATTTCATTTGACGGCAAATTTCGGAAATGACGCAATTCGTGGCGGGTCATTTTGTTTTATGTCGCGCGATGTGAAAACATGATGTGAAAGTTTGGTTTAATTTCGTTTTATTAAACCAAACACGTTCGGTGATATTTGTCAACTTATATTGAATTTGCTTAATAAAAATGCTTGGTAAATGTGGGAGGAAACAGTTTCCTGGGTCAAATTTAATTGAGTCAACTTTTACAAACGTTTTTTAAACGTTTTGAACGTTTACAGAACGTTTATTGGACGTTTAATGAACGTTTATAAAACGTTTTCAGGCTTCCGTTCTGTTAGTATATGGATAATGACAAATGCGTAGGCACAAATGTTGGATTTTATGGATCACAAAAATATTTCACAGAATTATTTTCTTCAGAATCTTACGCGTTTCATATCTACACTGAGAAAAAGGTTTGAGTAAATTTTACTACATCATTTAGGAGTTGCGCCGTATCCTTTCCTATTTGAACAAAATTAGTATGGCTTCGAACAATTTTTCCCAAATGATATAGTAAAATTTACTGTAACTTGTAGTAATGTCTCCTTTGAAGATATAGTAAACATATCCAAATGGAATACGATACGTTGCGATTCCTGTATGATATGGTAAAATTAAAAATATGAAATTCTAATAATGTTCATATAATATTTTTCTCATTGTATCTTCGATCACTTTTCCGGAAACGATCGATCGTTTGACCGGTTTATCGGTCTCTTTTTCCGCCATGCCAATGAGTAATGGCTGGCCCGACATTAACAAATTTATGTCCACGCGTATTCCCTGGCAAAGACGTATCGAGTCGCTAAAGAACAGCTTTAAGGACCCTTAAGGAGCTCGCAACCGGGGTCCTCGGTGTTGTAAAATTGCCCGGAAAAATCTCGTAAATGTTCATCCCGTTCGCAATGCGGCGTTACGTCGAAACGACTTTAGCTCGTACACGATATTTCCCCTTTAGCCGGCGCATTGACGAAACGATAAATCGCCGGCTTCGCGTCTATATCCGCGATCGGCGCAGTCGTCTCGTTTTCGAGCACATTTTCATGAAAAGGCTCCGAAGGATCGCAGAATGGATTGCGCGTCGCCGTGATTGGAACAACAAGGAAGGAATCAGGTCGCGCGGAAACGCCGGCGCTTCTTAACCAATCGATCATCGATTTTTAAATCGGACGCGGGCACATTGTTTGCTCGCAGCCAATGGCTTTCTTGTTTTTTCCGCGCAAAGCCTGATTGAAAGCGTTTGCAGGCGTTTTTGCCGTTTGTCGTCGCCGGCTATCTTGCAAGTCGACCATTCGCCCGGAAGTTCGTTAAAAGGCTTTAATTCCGGGCAAATTTTTCATTTCGACGAAATTCGAGCGACGATCTTTTTGGCCCGCGTTACATTCATTTCGGCTTCTGCCGCGCGAATGCAAATATCGCGGGGCAAAAAGTTTCGCGCCAAAGAGCTTGATGAAATTTGCGCTCGCACGGCAAAAAAGGCCGGAAACAAATTCACCCGGCGAATTTGAAATCAAACGCGAAACGAGCGCTCGTCGAATTGGCGCGCAGATCGGGCGCATTAGCATTTCAAAAAGCGCCGCCCTTAATTAGTAACTCGGGCGTTTCATTCGACTCGTTTCGCGGATCGCGCGGAAAACACCCGACGCGAATTAAGAAAGCCCATTTATTTTATTTTCAGCCGCAAACGCTCGGCGAAATGTCAAAGTAAGTGGTCGCGCGGCAAAACTTTGACGCAATTCCGCAGTTGGACAACTGGCATCAAATCTTAACTTTCTCGCCACTTGCGACGGTAATTACTCGCTCGAGTTGAAGTTATCCGATTTTGTCACTGAAGTTCGCATCGGTGCCGTCGTGGCCGCCTAACTTGATTGTACCGCGGAAAATCCCTTCGTACGAATCGCGGCGTGACTCGAAAAACAAAGTCCCGCGCTGTTTACGTCTCGCCGACGGGAAATTCGCGACTTTTTGCGCGGACAAGTTTTGCTGCTAATCTGTCGCAATTTCTGAGGTGTCCTGGGAGCACCTGCAAATTTCGCGAAGTAAATTCTTCGTTTTTATTTCGCAAAACGAAACTCATTTTAATCTGAAGCCCCGTTACTTCGGATTTCACTTAACAAAGCAGTTTCTTCGCGAAGAAAAGGCTTTTAATATTGACGCTGAAAGGAATATTTTTTCGAGTGCGCAAACATTTTTCCCCTTTTCTTTCCTGCTAATTTTCGTCGATTCAACCGTCTCGGCACTCGGACAATTTTCCGTGAGCCAATCCTCCACTTGATTCGAGACACAGCTTCTTGAAATTGTTTGCGTTCGAATAGGTGGAAAATCCGCGGCGAGTCTTGTTCCGAGCGGCGCAAAAAACACATCGAAAAACGCTCCGGCGCTTCATTATGTTTTCTTATGTATACAAGAGCGATGTACTGCCCCGGGGCATCGTTTCGCAAAATTGCGTTCCGCGTAGTAACCTTTCGAGTCTCAAACTGAGCTGCGTTTTTTCCCGGATTATTACAAGAAATGATCTGCATAAGTGGCGCATTTACGCGCGAGAATCCGGTCGCTTTTAAGATTATTCGTCTTTAATAAGCTGTAACGCTCGGCATTTTTTTCACGAGCGAAATTTTTTGCCTGCCAAAAATTTCGGCACTTAAATTCGCATATTTCACTAGAGAAAATTGTTAATACGATTAATCGCGAACTAAGGTGATATGTCTACACTGTAAAAAATGGTGGAAAATAAGATATTATTCTAATGGTGCATAAATTGTACATATATCTATAATATGTATAATATATATCTTTTTTAAGTACTAACGTCCATGGAATATATTTATAGTATACATGTTCTATTGGAATATATATTTCGCAACCTGGTTGTTGTAAAATTTTTAGGTAATTTTTCTTAACATTACTTGATGTTGAAATTGAAGAAAAACATTACGGAATAATTCCACACTGAAAAAAATATTCTCGTTGAAACAACGACTTTCAATTTGCTGAATGTTTGTCGTTAAGGCATCGAAAATTCTGGTTATCACGATAAACTTTGAAGTTGCCATAACCAGAATGTCATTGACACGAGTTTGATCATTATCCGCATATTAACTACAACTTTTCATTCTCACAACGCCAAATTTCGTTACTCAACTAATTTTTTCAGTGCACAAATATTACAGAAAACTTTGGTTCACTAAAAATTCAGTTTTAAATCTATAACATCTATTGTAGATCAATTTTAGAATTCATAACTTTATTTACAAACGTGCGATATGAAATCTTTACAAAAAATATTTGTAAAGCTTTTATCAGTTTTTATGATACGCGGATGTTCATACAAATAATGCATAACTATAAAGAATTTTACCAATTTCATATTCAAAATAATAAAAATATTTTTAATAATGTACAATTAATTATTAACTCTGTCATATCGAATAGGAGAAAATTGAAAAGTAAATACATACTTTAAAAAATATAAATAAAAATTAAATACACTCAGAAAAAGGTTTGGTTAAATAAACCAAATATTTAGTTAAATCAACCAAACATTTAGTAAAATCAACCAGACATTTAGTAAAATCAACCAAACATTTAGTTAAATCAACCAAACATTTAGTTGGTTCAACCAGATATTTTGGTTATTGCTATTTTAACCAAATAATTTGGTTTGTTCAACCAAAATTTTTCTGAGTGTACTTTAAAAATGATTGTATCGTCTAATTTTAGTAAATTTTAGTAATGTTTGAAGAAGTAAATCAATATGTTTCAATGCGTCTAAAAACTCAGGTTTAAGATGTTTTCAAGGAATTGAAGCAGTGCATACCCCGATAGAACATGATTCTATCAGGGATAATCTTCATTCTGTATGCTGAACAATTTTCTTAAAATTTATGAAATGATTTGTTCAGATGAAAACATTAATCATAAATTTATTGTAAACTACATCACTATATAATTTTTTAAGAAAGCATCATTATTTGTACATGGTATTTTCTATTTTTTTATGTTATTTTATTTTGGCGTTTTTATTTTTAATGTGAAATCTTGATATTTTGGCATCTATATAAATGTTTTCAATTATATTTCTTTTTAAAAATTATAAAATTACGGTAAAATATAATCCCGCGTGGAAAAAACAAATCCGAATTCAATCTGGCCACCGTACTATTACCAGACTTTATCCAGACTGTGTTCAGACTATAGCCAGTCTACAGCCAGACTGTTTTTAGTCTGGCTGTAGTCTGGCAATAGTCTGGATCTAGTCTGGGTCATGATCGTGTGCCAGACTGTTATCCAGACTGAAAAGAATCTGGATACAGTCTGGATAACAGTCTGGCACACCATCATGACTCAGACTAGACCCAGACTATTGCCAGACTAAAGACAGTCTGGATGTTTTTAGTCTGACGGTAGTCTGGACATAGTTTAAAAATTTTCCGAAACATTTCTGTAAAATCCTCTGCAATCCTACCGTTAGTTTGAAAAGTGGTTCAACAGGGTCAACAAAATTTTTTTTATTCCTAAAAAACCGTTTTCCACGTCTTCGACCCAGGAGCCGCTCAAACTCACCCGCGGAGTGTCGTCGATTTTTTCGCGCGACCTAACGGCATCGTGCGCGTCAACACTTGGGCGTCGTCGGACACGATTGCAATTAACGGCGCGCTTCAATATGTATGAAGTTCTTACGGCCGAATTAAACGCAAATGAATAATTCATGCGCGTTAATAATGATATTAAAGATTTTACGAGCAGATTAAATAGTCGCAGGGCTCGTTAATAAGTGGCCGCGCAAGGGTCCGCTTACACGTTTTAATTTCACAATTACCCGCGCGGCGTCGCGTTTTTATCGGCGCGGCGTTTCGCGTCGAACGCCAAGTTAATTGGGTTAATTTCGCGCGGGGAACATTGTCTCCGCGTGCGGTTATCAAAACAAGATGAAGCCAATAGCGAAGGCCGGTAATGATTAATCAATATTCAGCGGACTTAGCGCGGTTTATCGTAAGGTGTACGTAGGATTTCAATATTAGCGCTAATAGCGGCGGTCGATGCTATAATATCGGACAAACTCGTACTTAACGCGGACTTAACCCTAATCTCTCTTGTACGAGCTTTCACGCGCCTGCGAGCCTCCGTAGGACACATGTATCAACATGTACGATCACTCCTATGTGTGTAAGTATGCGCGAGCTGTGAGCCAATACGCGTGCATGCCTATAAATACATAACACACATAATCAGTAAAATGTAATTATAATATCGGATGTGGCAACGTTAGATATCTCCGCTGAAATATGTTCATTAGGAGTTTAAAGTGATATATTGTTAAAGCGGCATTACCGCGGGCCGTTTCCTTCGACGCAGCGTTTCTGAGCTAATCGCCCTTTCGGATCGGATTTATGCCGCGATGCGTTTTTAATTGGATTGTTAAATTCACTCAGCGCGCAACTTTTTTGCCGATTGCAAACTTTATGAAACGGTAATTTGTTACGAATCAAATTAACCGGTTTTTGCGGTAAAGTCCGAGCGAGTTATTGCATTATTCGAAGAATAATTCGAGGCGCGGTTTTTGTTTGAAAAACTGCTGTTAGTGGGGCGGATATTAAGCTTCAAGGGAGATATTCGTAAAAATGTAATACGGTCAAGTGCAACGCGGTTGCATTGGGTTTTGTGATTTTTTAGCGAACGCAGATCTGAAATCGCGATTCCGCGAGATATGGTGCGGAATGGGAACCGCAAATGAATGTATATCGCGAATGACGACGAAAAGAATTTGCGGCATTTAATAACGTTCGACGGAGCCCTGTCATCGTGATTATTTTGATAAAGTTGCGATAATTTTGATGAAGAGGTATTTTCATAAGCGGGGAATGTGCCTGGATCGCGAGCAAGGCCGATTTTTCATTTTGCCATAGCCGAGTTATTGCCGAAAGTCAAAGTTTCGAAACAAGAGATATTCCGATACCGTCGTGGGATTGTGCTATGCTTTGGTGAATCATGTAAAACAACATTTAATTAACGCAAATTTCATAAAGGCCTGCACAATTTTTGTACAGGCCTCGATTTTTTATTATTAATACAATCCTAATAGCGCAAAATATTTTCTACGTATTTGAAAAAAATATGTAGTAAATATTTAATGTCACATATTTAGCAAAAAATACTTCGTACACATTTATTAAATATTTCTAAATATGTTCACAATATTTTCTAAATATTACAAAAAATATTTGAAAATGTGTACAAAATATTTACTAAATATTATCCACTGTTAGGGAATTAATATATTATTATCATTATAATTTAAAAAATATGTTCTATTATTATATTTACTGCATGCAAGTCGTGTAAAAAATGCATACAAAAATATGGAAAATGCATTCTGAATGCATGTATATTGCATAAAAAATGCACAAAATGTCTAGTTAATTACTTTTCTCATACATATTTATCTTCTCGTAAATATTTATCATTAATTAAATTCGCGATTAATGCGCGAGCATTTAACCGAATCACACATTTATTTGCAATGCCTTTTTTCGACCTGTTTAATTAATCATCAACTAACGCGTCGCGCCGCAATAATGCAAATTAAACATCAATACGTATTTCGCCGGTTTTTTTTGCGATTCGACGTTCGCAATGATCGATGTTTTGGTCGCGCGACTCGATGAAATGTCAAGCGGTTCGGGAGACAGGAGAAAGGTTCGGCGAAAAAAGTTGCAGCGAAACGCGAAAATCGACGGCGATCGCGCCTTGAGTGGCCGAGATACTCCGGGACATTGATGTGCGAGTGGAATACGATCGCAACGGTGTTGTGCGGTTACTTGTTGAAGTTGGAGGATCGTCGAGTCGAATGTCCCGGTATGAAAGCGAGTTGGCCATTTCGAGTTTAGTGGCTGTCGCTACTTGGTTGTTGCGAGTTGTACACGATGCGGGCGATGTGTGCGCATTTTTGCGAGGCTCTCGGGTGTATGCGTGCAAGCTCAATGATGTATATGGAGCGTATATGGAGCAGCGCCGGCATTGTCGCCGGTCAACCGGTCAGCCAACTTCGCTGGCCGGCACTAATGAACGCCAAGTTGGACGATGCAGGGACGCACTTGTTCCTGCCAGTTTCGGACGACACTTTCCATTTCCGGAGAGCAGCATATTCGTGGGTGGCACGAGAGTTTTTTATGTATACATTGGTAAATGAAAAACGATTAAAGACGATAAGCAATTTTTCATCGCGTTTCTGTTTCAATTTGTGAATCGTATTTTTGGGCTTGCAAATTATAGTAACATTGCCCAATGTAAATATCGATGTAAAAAAATTATAAGAAGGATTTAAACTCGGAAAGTTCTTGAAGGTATGCGTGTATGATATGCTTTGACGAAGTTGAATCAAATAAATTAATTTTTGGTGGATAGATAAATTAATATACATAAACAGATTTCTACGATATAAAATACTGTTCGACTGACTTTACTATAGCATTTTTTAGCGTAAAGCTTCTATGATATTTTTTCGTCAAATTTCTCTCTTCGATTACGATCTTTAAACATTAGATTGATATTTAAAAGCTGCAACAAGACCACGTTACATTATACTGTAACATTATTATAATGTTACAATACTGAACCTCATTACAAATTAATTTTCAGAATATAATACAATAAAATATTATAGCGCAAAATGTTAAAAAATAATTGTTATCGCAATAAAAAATTACTACCAGCGTAGAGCAACTGATATACCAGTGTGATAAGAAATATAATTGCATCATAATTTAAGTAATTAATTCTCCGATTTTCGTATAAGATTATCAGCGGTGCAACACGACACCTTCTTAGATATTTTAAAGTTATCCTATCTCAGTAATTCAACTGCTGCAAAAATGTTACCACGCATAATTGATTCTGAAATATATCACGTAGTCAGACATTGCATATTAATAGATCTGAATTTACTGAAAAAAAGTAATTAATTGCCAACTTGTTAGGGTCACTTTTCTCTAAAAAGTACACTTTTTATACGATTTTAATCGCAACGAGTTTTTAACAGCAAACACTCGCGCCTAATAGTAACCATTCATTTGAAAACAAATTATCAAACCTGCGTTTCAAACTGTGCCGAAAACCAACCATCCAAATATTTTTACGTCAGACTTCCTTTCGAGCATTATTTCATCCAGACTTGGTTTAGTCGAAATTAGTTGATACAAATCCGGAAAGTTTGCCGTATCGACGAAGTTTTCAAGTGTAAAAATATTTTCGGTCAGGTAGCGCGATTTTTGGTAGATTCGCGATTCAGACGGCAAATACGTAGTCGTATTGACGCGTGAAATTGTGTTCGTCGAAAAAACGGCTCGCCTCTGTTTTCGTGATTTGGTAATGGCAAATTTTCGCGGAAATATTAATACGCCGCTCGGGATTTCGCCCGAAATTTTATCCAATTGTGCAGTTACGCGGTAATGCAGTTATACGCGAAATCCCGTTGGTCCGTCGGTGCGCGTATCGTACTGAAATTAGTCGAAAAATTGAAATCGATGTAATTACGTGTCTTTGTCAAGCGCCGAGCAAAAAACGCATCGCCCGCTGTGATTTTATGTAATTAACTCGCCGAACCGACGCGTTACACGCGTCGACCGAAATTTCGACGGGGCTTTTGTCAAATTCATTTACATCGATTGTCGTAAATGTCGATCAAATCGGATCGCTGCAACTTTGCCGAACATTCTGAGCGCTTCGTTAAAAAACATTCCAAACATCGCGCAACTTCTCGCAAGTGCCGGAAAGAATGCCAGAAATGCCGGAACCCGGTATTTCCCGAAAATCCGTCGCAAAAAACGTTCTCCAGCATCTCCGAGGCAATCGCTTTACGAAAGGGTTTTCGGCCGAGAATTCGAAATCACAACAGGTCGGCGCCGTAAAAGTTGCCTCATCCCCGTTTACACAAATTTCGAGAACAGTATTATCACCAGGCGTTCGCACTTGCAGCATTTTCTTTATACCCCCATAAAAGCGGCGTATACGCCGCGTACAATGAAAGAATAGGCTCAACTGCACCTAATAAACGTCACTCTAGCAATTCAGCGAAATGTTTAATGGCTCATCTGGGCTGTTCATCTAGCCGTAAACTTTTATTGCGGTATTAACAAAAAACGCTCGTTCGCCGTAATTATGCGCTGGGCTCGTCAAATTTGAATGATGCCTTTCGGATGTTGAAATTAAACGAAACGTCTCCGGGCGGTCGGCCGGACTTTTGCAATATATAGGGCGACAAGAACAAGCGGGCGTCGCGTTAATTTTTCGTGTTAAGGGCTTAACCCCGGAGCGCCGATGATTTAAAATGGGGGCCTGCGTACGGACCCGGGTCGTTATTTACGAGGGTTCTCCAGGCTGGGGCTCGTTCGAATTAATATTTCTCAAGGCGTGAGCGCTTTTCGTATCGACGTATCGCGTTGTTTTGTTCGATGGGAGAACAAGTCAAATAAACACGAGGGCAAACAGAAATACCCGCGCAATTAAAAACCCTGGACAACGCGGTGCGTTAATAAATTAATCGGACATGAACGGGCTGATAAGTATCGGGGGACTGCGAAAATCGATTTTTTTTAGTATTAAACGGCTATTAGGGGGCGCCAGCTGTTCACTTTCTTGGAATGCCTGGGAGAGTCGAATTAAGGGGAAGCCGGGTGAGCGATGATGTCGGTGTTGTGACGTCCAGAAGACAGCGTATGAATAATTTTAATTGTAAATAAGATCGTAGTCCGGGCCTGGTTTTAAGTGACGTGGCTTCGTGTTTTTGCAGGGAGAGAAATTAAAGGTCGTTTTGAGAAGAATTGAGTTCAACTACCGCTGGAGTTAAATCAACTAGGCAACGGAGTGACTTAAAGGTCAAGTGATAAACTTAACTGGGGATTTAAAAAAATCGCGGAATATTTTTACAATTTAAATTTGTTAAATTTAAATAGTAGTTTATAGTACTTCCGCTAAGGGAGCACTAGTTGAATCAACGTTGATTCAAGGATTTCGGGAACATTGAATCAACGTTGAAACAACTAACAACCCTTAGGCTACAGTTATAGTATTTTACATTATTTTACTTCGAAATCTCGAGTTCAGTTGTGTTCTTATACATGGGAGTTATTTCTACACTAAATTGATTAAGATCTACTACAATTTAATTGCAACCTATTCAACTGATAACCAAACTTGATATGAGTACATTTTGATTCGAACACTCTATTAAAAATTTTCTCGTTTTCAACTCAAATTTTTAATTTTTCTATTTCTCACGTCTTTTTCTAGTAATCTCGTTATTGCCAATTAGCATTAATCCGTTTGTAATGAGTTCCGGATATTAATATTCATAAAGAAAATGCAACTACAATTCGTCAAAAGTTTCGTAAAATTTCAAATTCGTGTGCAAAAAATTTCGCCCACGTTGGGGAAACTGTAAATACTGAAAACTCCAGCTTCGAAAGCTTTTTTTTCATTTGCTAATTCGACTATTTGCCCTCTGACAAATCGTTCGCATAGACATGCGAATCATATACTCGAATTTGTCTGCCAGCTTATCAACTGACACGAAAAATCCTCACCGGGTTCGAGCGTTTAGACAAGCCGATCGCGCGATAATTCAATTTATCTCGGCCCTCGCTCACCCGACATCTCGATCTTCAGACTGAGCACAACCATGAAAGGACCACTTTGACACGTTCGGATCTGCGCGCGAACACTCGAGCTCGCGTCCATCGGCCGGCTTATTGCGACGGATTTATGAACCCCCCTCATTTGCTTGCCGATTTTTGTCGGAAATTGCCATACGAGAAATAAAATATGAAAAAATTTCGACGAAAAAAAACGTCGAGACGATTTTTACCGGAGGACTTTCGGCGATCGCGTTTAATTGGCGCAAAAAGTCGCGTCTAATGAATCGGAAACGCATTATCACCGCAAACATTTTGTCCTTCCGATAATTAGGTGCGCGCAAAAACCGATCCGTCGCTGCTGTGACATCGATTCCCCGAGTTCGCCGCAGTCATATATTAACCCAATTCCCGGACTTCTTTTTGCCGCGCGACTTCAGGGACTGTCGCGCAATTACGCCTTTTTGCGTGCCGCACACCTGCGTTTCGCGACATCGACACCACCGTCGTTTTCCACTTTCTTTTTTCGCGAAAACGTTAATTCGCCGGGCGCGAAACTCCGCGCGTTCCGTGACGTTATGGTTTCGTATGTTTATTCATGAACGCGGCCGAGGTGTCGGGGGAAGTGAACATCAATGATTTAATTATGCATGTGCACACGTCCGATGCGTCGCGCGCTCAAGTTTTCGCGCCGGGGCGTGATTCAATTTGCGTTCGCGCAAAAAGTTTTTAATGGCGTCAAACGTGACGGACGGTTTCCGCGCACGGAACGCGATAAATCAAATAATTTCGCCGGCAAAAATCCCCGACGACGCTGATTTTCATAATGCACCGCGGTCGACGCACTTCGGCGACAGTTTCGCTCCGAAAAATTTTAACATTTTGCGACGGTCCGATTGCGTTTTGCGCAATAATAGCGTGCGAATGGGAAATTACGCTATGCCCCCCGTGCGAGTGACCTTTTTACAAGCTTTTTCTCGCGTCAACGGCAATTATGCCGCGGCGAAGTAGAAAAATGTGTATCTATGTCTCAATCAATGGCGGCGGTGCGAGCGGATGTTTTAAATGCGAGCCGCGTTAAATCGATGAGATCCTGGAATGATTAACGCGGCAATAACTAGTTTTGAATAAATAGTTTCTTTACGAGCGTGTCAATCAGTGGAATCAGTCAGAAAATTAATCTCGCTTAACTAGTTTGTAGAGGTACATGTAAAGATGCTTATCATCGTTTTTTGTAAGTCTCATTAACTGAGATTAAGAAGAGATTATTCCTATCCTCGTTAGATTTATTCCTTCCATCCACTATAATTGCGTAAGATTAGATCTAGAGGAAAGCCTTTGGTTCGAAAATCGTTACGTAACGCGCCTTTTTTCGCTGGGAACGTCCGATCGGACGTTATTAGACGCTAGAGGCGACATTAGAGGCGTCGCCTCGAGGCTTAAAATGGGATGTTCGAATTAGACCAACCTGTGTTCGAAATTGAGGTATTTAAAGTCTCGATCAGGTATCCGATCGTGGTTCGTTCCGGTATGAACAATGTCGGAATTTAAATAAGTGGCAGAAGTCGTTTGGGTCACTGAATTCGACGCAATTTGTCTTCAGCCAAATGAAAGTGGTCGTTATTCGGCACGCCAATTATTCGTCGACTTGCCCACACGTGAACCCTAAAATCCTGTTAATCAGGACTTTTTTCTCAATACACTTTATCCAATTTTAGGCTCCGCTGTCGACTATTTTAAAAGAACTCTAAGTCCAACTGCTAACCTGATCAATGCCTTGACGAAGCCTCCTAACCGAATTCTATACTTTAAACCACTTTAGCTAACTTTACTGTCAGATGCCTAGTTCCAAAGAGTCGGTCCCATTTGCCACTCGCCGCAACCCTCGACCCCACGAAAAATCCACAGCTTCCCCTACTGATGATTCCCCGCCAATATCTCAGCCGTTAATCCCCCAATCAATGTCCTGTTTCTGCTCACATCATCAAATTCTGCGATAAACGACTCGGGTGAGCTTCGTAGACTTGGTCATTACTTTTTCACGCTCATCCAACAGATGAATTGATAGAAAATTGATTAGATGTCAAGACAGGACTTATTAAATTTAATCCTATAAAAATACTCTGTGCCGTATCTTAGTCAGCTCCAAATCATAATGACCTCTGAACCTAAGTCAGATATCTGGATTTGCAGACTGAAATCCTATTAGAATCATCATCAACCTCACATTAATCCTTCAAAAACGAATCGTAATTCCTCCCTTTTCGTTATCGGTTTCACTGTTTGTCTCATCAAGAATAAGCCTGGAGTATCCTAGCAACATGGAAGAACGGCGTTATTTTTTAAACCACTTTTTTAAATGCAGGTTAAAATTTATGTTTCCAAAAATTGTGAAGTGCATTAGAGTCACTGACATTTTGAAATACCTGTGTGTTTCCGAAGCATTGTCCTAAGAGAAAATTCCATAATAATAACAATGACCATAATTCGTATGAGCTTACAGTTCTGGCATTTCCTTTATCATTTCCAGCAATGTATAATAGCAATGTCCAAATGTAAGCTACGAAAAACTATTTTGCAATCCTAAAAAGGCGTTTCAAACCAAAATGTTGAACCATTATACCTTCAACGTAAGATGCACATTGACTGCATGTTTATCCAAGATTGTGAGCTTAACATTGAGCATCATGTCGTTCGAATCATGCTGAAACAACAGTATTCAATGTATACTTAGCATTACAAGAGAAAAATAGCCATTTCGTAACACTTAAGTGTTTCAATGATAAACCTTACGGAGAATACTTGGAAGAGTTCTAGTCTTCTGTTTAATGCTCAACATCGGAACATTTACAATGTTCTAAAAATACTACACAACTATATTGTCAGCCTCACTTATTTTTCTTTTGAAGATCAACATTAGTAAGGTTAGAACTTCGAAAACTTCGAATCTTTTTAACTTCGAATATTCGAAGTTTTTGAAGGTTTGAAGTTATCTCGAAGTTTTCGAAGGATTGAAGTTTTCGAAGTTTTTGAAGCTCTAGCCCTAGATTCGATGCTTAATGGTTTAGTAACTAAACTTTAGTTACTAAACTTTAGTTACTTGCAAAAAAAGTTTCGAAGTTTTCGAAGTTCTATCCCTAAACCTTAGATTCCATCTCATTTTAGCATGTATCCAACGTATGTCCAAAACCGAATTTTTTTTCCCATGCAAATTCCCATTCTCCTCCCACCTTCCCATTCAAATTGCCCGCAGCAATTTCTTAACGCAACCCTTCACTCCTCCCTCCCAGTTCGCCACTTCATCAATCCTCCCACTCCCGCTCGGATCCTTCGCTCGCATTTATTCGGCCAAGCGTGGCTGCGGCCCTGGCTGTAACCCATTACCACGCGGCACCGGGGCTTCCGTCTTTCTCTCTCGTCTGGCGTCTTCTTCGCTCATTCACTCGTCCGCCGGGGTGGCAGATAACATTGCTTCATGACACCACCGCTCTTGGTAGAACTACTCGAGCGCCGAGAGTAGACGAGCGTACACAACGAGCGTCGTCGGTTGCCTTCTCTCCGTCCCTCTCGTTCGCCTGCGGCCGCTCCGCCGGCCTCTCCGTCTGTCGGCTCCAACGAAGCGTCCATAACTACGCCACCGCAGCGATGCAGTGCATTAAGACTGGGTTACGACAGTAAATTTTCACTATCGCGCCGAGTTCTAATGGCCGGGAATGCAGCTGGTTTCAGTGGCCTCGAGCTCTTCCCTCCGCCCCGCATCCTCCGCCACAGCTTAAAGAGTAAGTTGTCGGCGGATCCTTCTCCCCAGCGCCACCTACGTATTAACGCGCGCGGCCCGTCAATCGCGCGAAGGTCGCTTTTAATTACGCGCAGGAACGTCATCGGAACCGTTCGACCGGCGATTAAGCGGGGATTCTTCGCGGCGCGATAATGGCCCCGGGGATTATGACGTTAACGCCAATCAAACGCGTCGTCGCGGCAGGTGCTTAGGCGTGATTTAGGCGCTCGTAGCCGGCAGCGAGTCATCGAGGATATTTGTTTCGCGTATTAACGCGATGTTTAAGCGGATAATTATATTGTATAAGTGTAATTGAGGCGTGTTGAGGGGAGGCGAATGGGTGCCGGAGGACGGAGGATGGGCGTAATTATGAAGCTGCGTATAGTGATAAGGTAGATAGGGAGGGGTGAGCGTGGCGGGTATGGGTTGTGGGTACGTTGTGGCGAGGTGGAATGTGTCTTGGTAGGAGAGGAATGTGGTGGTAAAACGGTGGGAGTGGGGATGGGAAAGCGAAAATTGTCTTTTAAAGAATACATTTAGATGTGGTTAGGTCACTGAGTGCTGAGTTAGGACTGTAGTGTTTCTATTCAGTTTTTCTCTAAAAGAGACATTTCTACAGGTTTTTTCAACAGGGTTGTTATTGGAATGGTCGATGGGTTCTTTCAATGAACTTGCTTCGTGAAATCATTCGTGCTAGTCTACTTTGCTATCTGCTTCGTAAAAAGCTGATCGTAAAATGAACGAAAGATCTTAACATTTACGAAGCAGATTGTTGATTTTACGATGCAGAGTGCTGAACCAGCAATCTATTAACTGTTACAATTTGAACAATGCAGTTCTATTTTTAATGAAGCATTTTGTGAGTGAAAAATTTCAGATTTCGTTTATGAGAAGGAACGAGTGGAATGAATTCGAGGCTGAATGTAAATTCCATCAAATTGCTAATAAACTTTATTTCAATTTCTACTATTTCTTTTCTTCGAAAGATGACTGACGATGACAAAACCAGTATGCATAATGTTTTCCTTCTCGCTTAAAGACACTACAATGAAGTGTCTTTTTACACAAATGTAAAGAGGCTACATTTTTCAAATAATGAAGTGATATCGTAGAACTAGAGTAAATTTACATCGGCCATATTATTTTTGAAGCGAAAAGTCCTATCTAAACTTGAAACTTGGTCCTTTTTTAGATAAAGTTCGAAAAGAAAATAAGCCATTTTGTTGAATAGTGCTCTTAAACAGTTATGAATAATTTTTTGATACTAATTTTGGTGGAAAATGTTCGATCCCCCGAAACTCTGGTTTTTGGACATCACTTTAAGATTCGATATACAGATTCAGATGATTTTAAAGGCCTTATCAGGCCTTTCTAGGCGGGATTTACCAAAGCCCTAGTACTATTGTTTATTTTTTTGCAAATGTTGTTGCAATATCTCTTGGGATTATTATCTTTCAAGATTGAATTGTGAATCAAGGTTTAAATGTCTGAGAAAAATGGATGGGTAGAATTAAAAAGCAAACGAGTTTGCTGGAAAATTGATTTATGTTGATGTTAAGATTATATGTGGCAAGATTGTTGCTAAATCATTTTTGGGGAATAGTAGGCATCAGGAAAAGAGGTTTAGCAGAATGAACTAAGATGTTTGGCTGCGTCCGTTCTTGTTAATTGTGCTTTATTACAGTAACTTTAATTTAAAGTACGACAAGTGAATAAAAAGTAAAAACCACGTAATATTCGTGGTATAACAATAGTATTACTCTATTTAACTTCATTCCTCCTCGAATACTTAAATTCCTAAACATATTCGCAATTAAACCAAACATCTGAAATTCCACCAGTTTCTTACACACCACTTTAAAACCATTTCCAGATCTTCAAAAGCAGTTAACAATTCATAATCCCTCTCAGAAACACAATTTTCCCTTAACTGTTTTAAATTGAAGCCCATTCAAAGGCCTTGTAAACCACCTAATTTTCCGCCCCGAGACGAAGCACTATCAGAATCAAGATTTCACCACCATTCAAACGAAGCCGTATCTCAAGCTCGTCTAAAACGAAACGCGCACTACTTTGTAAATGCCACCGCGTTCACGAAATAAACGCCCCACGATTGTTCCGATCCCTCGCAGCAGATTTCGTCTCCTTATACTTAATTCCGGCCGATATCAGCCCCCGAAGATCATCAATAACCCTACCAAAACGAGGCCGAGCGACATCAATCCTCGCCCTGGGAATTTGATTTAAATAATAGACGACTGATCAGACGCCACGTCTTCCACTCCATTAACCCTCGCATCACGAACTCTTTGCGTTTGTTCTGGCAGGTACAGGCGCACACGTCTTCCCACCGAAAGCACCCTTCATTCAATACACACCCGGCCCTCAAATCAAAGTCGCGTGACACAAAAACCGAACCGGTCCTTGGCCGCGCCGCCGTTACCCTCATCTTTTCGCCCGATGTTTTCCGCGGAAATTAGGGTCGGCGAGCAAATGGCGCAGCCACTCCACGCATCGCCGAGCACCTCGCAGGGTTTCTTGTTCGCAAACAAGAAGGGTCGCGGTTTCGGGGAAAGACTCCAAGTCCCCGGAGTCGCGCGGACGGATGCAGACGGCGATTTCCGACGTGCGAAACTGCGCTTTTAACGTCCCGTTTTTTCGCTTCGTTTTTCTGAATGACCATTTGCCCAACAATTCCACGAGAAACGGTCTCCCGTTTTGATTGCCGGGAATTGTTCGATGAAGACGTTCGGATCGAGTTTCCCTTTGCCGGGTTATGTTGCGCATTAATTTCTAACTGTGGGGCGCTTCCGTTTAATCCGCATACTTCGGTATCGCGCTAATGGTTCTGCATTTTCATGACCAATCGATATTTGATAGTTGCCCCTCTTCGTCAGAGATAAAAATCGATGAGTCGACGACCGTAGTAAAAATTGTGATATGGCATGCCACATTAGACATGAGGTCCTTATCAGGAATCGAAGAGATAAACATGATCACAGGATTCTTGATAAAAACCAAGTAAGATCCCCAGGGGGTGTTCTAATGAATCAAATGTAATGCTTGATATTCGACTCAATGAATGTGTGATACCATACCAGGGCCTCATTAAGTAAACTATTAATGCCATGATCAGCTAATACTGGTGTGATTATGAAATGGCAATCTGATCATGGCCTTATCGGGTTTTGATCAGGAAACCACAGGTTCCGATAAGGCCTAGTTTTTCGGAGCTTGATCAGGTTATGACAAGGCAAGCCGCACCATAATATGGTGAAATGTTAGACATATCACGATGCCTCATCTAGAAAGGCTTTCAGTATTTGTTACGGGATAAAGACAGCCAGGTTTCCTTATAATGTTTACATCGATTCCAAGCGCGTCATCCTTGGTCAGGACCTTGTATGGTTGCCTGATGAGTACTTGATCAAGTAATATGGCATCCTCATCATGCCCCATTTCAGCATCACCGCAATTCTTCCTAGGGTCGACGAGTGACGCTTTTCTAACGAGGCGTGAGAAGTGTGTTTCGAAAGTCGATCGCCGAAAAGCGTCGGCCTGGATTAACATGTTGTGGGTGCATCATCGATTCCATAAATGCTGGAAACGTCTGGACCGGAGCCAACGGGCGCCGACCCCGCTCGGGTTAATCAAACTTTTAACTGATTCCGGGGGCCGAGTCAAAAATGCATTACGTTCCGGCGAACTATTTCGGGAACAATGACACCGGCGACCCTTAATTCGCCGCGGTTACCGTTGTTGCGCCGCCGGTACCGTTCCAATTATTCTCTCCTTTGCCACGATAAATCATCGTGCCATTAGAATTGATTAGACGGAGGCGCGGGAAAAAGAATGGCGCGCGAATTAATGAACGCCGCGGCGAGTTTCTAATTATCAACAGATGGCATTACCGCGGCCGCGATCGTGCCGACTAACAGGTGGGGTAATTAAAATGTAACGCGTTTACAGGAGATGTAGTTGATGATTACGCACGTGTAATCATAATGCTGGGAGCCGCATGCCCATTTTTACGATTACACGCGAACCGTAATTACGCCGGGGAATGGCCGCTCGTTTCAGTTTCTTGAATCACAATCGTCGCGGCATTCCGCATAGGTGGCGCGGACAACGGCCTTTGTGGGAATCTGTTTGACGTTGTTCAAATGAGGGTGACATTATTGGAATATGGGTGTGATTGGAATAAAAACAATGGTCACTATACTGTATACCTGAATTTTAATCGAACTATCAGATTATATCTTATTATGATATAATAAGATATAATCTGATATGATGTGAGCTTAAGGAGAGGTCTTCCTCATCGGAAACGGAGCTTGAACTAACCTCATGCTGTTCCAGCAACATGCAACAAACCTTAGGTTAGTCCCCAAATAAACATTTAAAATTATTTACAACTTATGCTTGGAAAGAGTTTTCTCCATCTGTAACACATTTGACACATTCGTACCTTTCTGTTTTTCACATTTTATCCTATGCGTACATTGAAATAAAAAGACTACAGCTTACAGATGTTCTAAAGAATTTTACAGCTAGAACTAATCAACTCTACTACATAGTAATAAATGAATATTCAACAGACATGGTGACGATGACGCAAATTTGGAGGGTGCAGTTTTTGCGAACAGCATATTTTCGAGCATCCATGAGAAATTTCCAAGAAGTTGTCTGAAGAAAGACCTGAAAGAAAGATGAAGAAACCGTTGAGATTGATTTTTTGCGCTGCAACGTTTCTGGATTATTAACATAGTGAAGTGTGTTATGGTAAATGTACTCACTTTTTCAACATGCGATACCCGGGAGATTGTTCTTGTCGAACAGACATGTTAAACTAAATCTGACTTACCTGTAACGTTGTCTGGAATTTAAATGCAATGAGGACTAACAACCTTCCTCACTATTGTTAAACAACATTCCAACGCACTTACCTGCATCGACAATCCAAAACTTTTGCTTCTTAATCTGCAACCACAATTCACATATCCCGCGAACTTTCCCCACGGGTCCCCGAAGGAAAACTCCCATTTGTTTACTAACAACCTTACAACCAATTTGCCCGTAAAAACCCTACCGAACTATTACCAAACAGCCCGAATTTATCTCGCGCCCGAAAGCCCTAAATCCGCAGCCTTTAACTCGAAGGGCTGGCTGCGGCGTTTTTCTTCGCCCCGGATCCTCACTTGATTAACAATACCCTCGAAACTTCGACGTCACGCCCCGGCGCACAACAATTGTCTTAACCCGGTCGTCTTTATCCCGCTCCTCGGCGCGCAAAAGAAGGATGCCAGCCGCGTCTGCGATACCGCATGGCTGGCGATATATTGACGTACGATCCGATATACGCGACACGCCGGACTTTGTTATGCCATAATAGCGCGCGGGGCCGGGGCGGGAGGGGGTAGGCTCCGGCGAAAAAAGCTCAGGTCGGTGGAGAGCCGATGAGTACACACTGCTACTCCTCCTCTCGCTCCCACACCTTTCCTCTCACTCGCACTCGCAGCTCTGTTTTTCTCCTCGGGCGTGGGTGGCCAATAGTTTTACTCCAGGCTATGCCCACGTCAGACAAGTCCGCGCGGACTCGACGCGCGCGCGTCACCGAGGTGGCGCGCACTTCGGCGACTCCGATTGGTCGGCGGACGCGGCGCGATTGGCGCGGCGGGCTCGCGCGCCGACGGAGCGCGCCGATTGGCCAAGGCCGCTAACGGCGCCGTGCGATTGGCTGCAGCTCATTCGGTCCGCGCGGACTCGCGGTTTCGGCGGTGGGGGCGCTACTCGCCTATATTTGGCCGATAGGCTAAGGTTGCCGGGGTGGAAAACGCTCAAATGGGGTGGTTTAACGCGAACCTTGCTGTCAGAAGGACCTGCGGGGGGAAGGTAGGGGGCGCTCGGGCTCTCGTCGAAACAACGTAACGACCAGCGAAATTAGCTAATTCGGCTTCGTAATAATGCGAGGAACCCGCGCGGTAATGAATCGGCGGCGCACCTACGAATCAGACGAAGGAGTGCGCGGCGTTTTCCGCGTCGTCGCGGATCGCGAGGCGGCGGATCGATGCGCGCCTTGGTGGCGCTGATCGCGGGGCAGGGGGCGCTGCGATTCGGCCGGGCTCGCGGGTCCAATCAATGTTCCCGAGCGTTTCGGCGGTCAGTTGGGTGTGAAGAAATGTCGGCGTGTTTTTCTTCGTGATTGGGCGAACATGTGTTTGGGAGTTAGGCGGGCGATGCGGGGCGAGTGGGCGGAATGGAGTTATGGCGATGATGATGATAAAATTAATAAGAGCAAAAATAGTGGCGGCGAAGTAATAGCGGTTGAGGTAGTAAGAACGATAATTATGGGGATATTTATATTGTGCCGGCGAGCCGAGTTGATTTAGTTATAGAGTGCATCGAATAGATCGTTGCCGTGGCGTGCATTTCAATGGCCAATACGTATTTCTAATCTAAGCATACATGCGACTGAATTACCGATATTATTTAATGAACTAAGCTATAACTTGTTTACCGCATAGCTGTGCGCAACAAACCGAATCGACTTATTTCCGCAGACAAATTTTATTTCAACTCGACGTTTCGGTGCGCGGTTTTGGAATTCGTTTAGTTTACACAACTTTTACTTTTGTTCGTTGTTGCGTTGAATGTTTAACCGTGCAACGGCAACATGTGTTTTAACTAATTTTTGTTCACTTTCCATGTTGCTTATTCTTTTTATCGCGTTGATAAAGGGATTGCTGTAACTGTAAATATTGCTTTATTGAATACGCGCAATTTATTGCTTTGGCGTATACTCAAAATATCCATAATTTAAAGATTGAACGAGCTATTTTGAGCGTTGAGGAGCGATAATCCCGCTAAAAAGAACTGTTACGGTATATAAATTATTCAATTTGCGACCCATATTTGCAATAAATACACTTCCCCTGCATACCCTTAATTTCACTTATCCGCCAAAATTTCGACATTCCACGTCAAGACTTATTAAAAAAAATGACAACGTCTCGTAAATACACGCTGAGGAAGACATCCTTACTTAACGTGCACCGTCTATCACAAAGTTATTTTTGTCGCATATACCTTGCAGTATATCGGGGGCATTAAAATTGTCGTATAGTTAGTACAGCATGTGCAAAATAAAAATGTACTCTACGCGGAATTCTTAATGACGCGACGCGACAAGTATTTGCACAATATGGAATTATCAATGTGGCTTGGAATTAGAATTATCCTACATTTGTCGCTAGAAGAGAAATTCTAATGCCAAGTTAATTATATTAACCTGCGATATGACGTATGTGTGCACGTGCAGTAATTACCGACTACATGTTTAAACCCCTTTTTATACGTGTACCCCACTTTTTCGTCGCGAGAACAGTACGTTTCGTTACTCCACTTTTTTCGTCGCGAAACCCAAGAGTCATGTGTTGCGCCTGGTTTTCTCTGGCATGTTTCCGATGCTTAATCAATTTCACTTAAAATTATCGCCGCAAATTAATCAGTTGTACAGTATAAGCAGCCACGACTGCGTCACATTTAATTACGTTGAAAAAGTTTCACGCGACGACTCGAACACGTTGTTCGCTGTCTCCGGTACTGCTGTTCCATCCATAAGAGTGCAATAAAACCGACAGAAACGCAAGTCTCCCTCCACGTACAAATTTCGCCGTGATTCGCACTTTTATATTTATCAGTTTGCCAAATTCCTGCTTTCTTGTTCGATCGAAAAAACGCCGTCTTCTTTCTGGTAATGGATTTCGGATCTCGAACCTCAGCGGATTGAAGCTCGAATCGTCGCGGCGGATTATTTAATTGCTTCAAACAGATGTCACCGCGACGACTCCCGCGAAATATTTCCAACTTTTCCGAACCGTTCCAACTTTCTGAAACGTCCTCGCACTTCTTCAGACACTTTTCAGCTCTTTTCAAACGCTTTCAAACGTTTCATTTCGACGAGGGCTCTCCTTTGAAATCGCGATCTCGATGTCGTCGCCTTTTTTCCTGCGGGCTACTAAATGGATTCTATTTTGCGACACACTCAAATATGTAACGCGCATTGTTCCGCGCGGTGCATTACCCGATTGTAATTTTATTTATTGTTAAAGCGAAAAACGGGTCCGCGCTTTTACGCTTGTCAAACGTACTTGCTCGCGCCTTTTTCGTGCCTTTTAATGAAAGCAGTTTTAATTTAGATTGGCGGATGCATTTTCTGACCGTGTTCCACTTTTTGATCGTCTCTTTGGACGCCATTCGCGGCTTTAATGCACTGCCTCGCAATGGCGCCGCTCGCACCTGAGGGAATAAATTTGTAACGTAGCTCGGAACATTTTTTACCGTCTTCTGGCGTCCATTAAACACAATCAACTGTTTCCACTGCTAATGTCTACATTCGAACGGCGCTGCTTGCACTTCGCAGATGAGGCATTTCAAAGCCGCGCGCAACTTGTCCCGACGGATAAGTGGTCGCGGAATACGGCGACATTTGAATTCAGGTTGGGCGCCCACTTGATAAGGATTTCGAGAACGGCTGGCGGGTGAATTGCGCGGATCCGTAAATCATAAATAAGGATCGCGGCGAGGGAAAAAGTCGAGCGATGTCGCCGATTACTGCCCGTCTGATGCAGTTTTGATTAATTTATACAAAATTTATGACGATAAGTGGACCATTTATAATTCCGCGGAGATTTGAATACGCGCTCGCCGGGCTTTGATTAAGGCTGCGGCTTTTTAATCCGCGCGAGTTGCCCTATTTGGCACGACCGGTTAGATCGCGCGCCCGATCTCGACCGGTTGCGTTTGATTCCGAGTGTCCCTTGAAGCCTGGAATAACATATTCGAATTTCATCTAACTAATGAGCAAACGATAATGTCAAGGCGCTGGTCAATTTATTTCGACTCGGGGCTTGCGAAATCGGATCTTGATGCGGTTGTTTAATTAACGTTTTCTCTTTGAAGCTTTTCTTTTTAGTCGCAGTGACACTCCGGAGAAAGGGACTGCGGTGATGAATGGGTTCGGGCGAACAATGCGCAATTAGGAGGAAGATTCTGGTGGATTCTGAAAGGTGGCGGTGTAAACGTTGTAATTCGATAGGTTGCGGTCAGACCGTAACTAGGCAATTGTTGAATAGACCTTGGTGGACCTAAAGTAGATTCACGATTTAGTTTAAGAACATAATTGGTACTACGTTAAGTATTTCTGGGTGATGAGTTCTGGTTTGTTTACAGGTTGGTTTCGGACATTCTGACATCATATGTGGAATTTCGTATTGGAGTAAGTATTGCAGCTTGCTGCAATCCGAGAATCTGAATCAGGTAAAGGGGTCATACCTTTCTAAGTTTCCAAAAATAGAATGTCTTCAAAGGTGAAATGAAATGTTAAAGATTATGTCGCCAGTTTTTAGGAATTACACGCAGGGAATTCGAGTTAAATCACATAAATACATTTAGGTGGATGAGGTGCTGTTGATTTGTTCGAAGTTGTTCGGGTGAATCTACCAAATAATTTTGTCAATGTTTTTCAATTATATTTTAGATAAGTACCATCATGTAAAGCATTTTGTTTTCGTTAGAGTAATTAAAAATGCTCTTATTTTTAAATATTAATTAAATAAAATCATTTACGTGATTCACTTTCATGTGACTGGTAGTTCATAATGAAACCTAACCTTCATTCTGTAAGAGACCAAATGATATGGAAACTCTTGGGTGAAGTAATCAATTTTACACAAATCGTGGTTCAGGGAAGAGAGTGATTAAAGAGAATATAATACTGTATATAATATAAATATAATAATAATACTGTATAAATATAATACTGTACTTCAAAAGTATGTTTCGATCTTTATTTCAGATGAATGTGGAAGAAGCAATCAATGTTAATGAGAAAAAGAAGTGTATCTATCACACAAAAAATAACAATAAAAAATTTATCATGAGTTTATATGTGAACTTCGACTTTTACCCTAAAAGGAGTTGCATCTTAAAGGTAAGGTTCAGGCTTCATACTCCAAAGGACGAGGGTTTAATTCTTCAAACATTCAACGTTTTTTATGACAAACAATATGTCAAAAGTTTTAGTGGTTACAGTAAGCTTAAATTAATGATAAAAAATTATAACAGTTGTACTGATAATTTACAGTTATTATTTCAGCTGGGGAACTATTAGGCCCCATCTAGATTTGCTGTTATGGGAATTTACCTGGTAAGGCGTTAGCCGGATGAACATAACTGGGGCCAGAATTCAACTTTCACTAGGGGCTTGTTGAAAAATAAACCACAATTTAAAGCACCAGATTGCTGGTGCTTTGAATATCGAATCACCCCGTATTATCGTCGGTCAACCTAGACAACATCGCCGTCAAATTTCGGGTGCAAATAAAGTACGATCCAGATTATAATAGTTGATCCGCGTCCGGCCTGCGGATCAACTATTAAAGGGCCGCGCGTTCGGACAATGCGACCGCTGACATTTCGGTTGCGTTGTTGTCTTAATTAAAATAATGAGCGCCGTTGATGACTCGCTGAATAAATGATAAAAAGTCCGGCGCGGTTGTCGCGCGACGCTCCATGTAAAACAAATGCATGAATGTTTGACGTAAAATTGGACGGTATCATGAATGCATAAATATTTGCCCGCGCGGCGCTCGTCGCGATGTTTGTGCAAAACGTAATTATTTAATTATATTTGTCATTTGCCGTGCCGCGAAAACAGCGCTACAATAATTATTGAATTAATTAATTGCTCGTGCGCGACTATTGTGCGTCGCTGCGGCATTTTTTCTTTTTGCTTATGTACAATTATTTTCCCGTGGCAACTCATTATCCCGGGCGATCGCGCGCCAATATAATTTCTCGTTCCGCGCATAAAACTGCATTTAACGGAATAATTTCGTTTGTAAACATGTTTACGGCCGCGATCGAACGTGATTCCCCGTCAGCGGTGATGAATCGCGTTTATCGCGATGTGCTCCTTTTTATTTGCGATAGCCGGCCGGCTCGATACGGCCTCCGCGACGCGTTCCGTCGGCTTCTTTGTCCCGTCGACAAAACAACGACGACGGAAATGCCGCGGTTTAATTGAACGCCGATTAATTTGCGCTCTCGCGCATTTCCAATCGGTTCGGCCGCAACGATAAACCCGCGACTATCTCGTTACAAACGTACGGTTTCATCTGTTCCTAATCTAATCGCCGTGACAGAAGCGGCGACAGATAACGTCGCCGGAGGTTAACGCGGCTTCGCATATTTTCGTTATTAATAGAACGGAATTGCGCGAGCACGCGTCCACGCTGAGTCAGCGATCGTTTCGGCTATTTTTATTTTCCCAAGCGGAAAGCCCGTTCACTCGTACAAATGGTCTGTTTAGCGCAGTGCTATTGTCTAGTTCTAACAGCCTTTGTGTTAATAAATACTATTGTCTCGTCCGATATCGGCATTTGAGTTTACAAAACGTTTAAACGACGTTGAATGAACGATTTGAAAACGTTCTACAAACGTTTATTAAACCGTTAAATGTCCATTAAAATTAAACCATAAAATGAACATAAAATTGTAAACGTAAACATTATACACTAATTTCATTGAAACGTTGTTTAAACGTTCCAAGAACGTTTCTAAAACGTTTAGGAAACATTTTTTAAAATAATTTTAAAATTTCGTTTCGTATTTCAGGAAGTAGGTAGCATTAAATTGTATTAGAGGAGAAGTGCATATATACAATAGTTTTATATATCAGTAACTGTTTATACGATCAAATTGCTTTTCCGTTTGCAAAACGTTTTATCAAATACGAAAAAACTACTTTTTCCATCATGTTTTGATAACGAGATTTCATACATTAAGTTTTCGAAATACGTTATTTTGATTTCTGCATGCCACATGATGACTATTCTACTTAGTCGGCGATTTCGGTGACGCACCAAGAAGCGGTATATTTTATTTCGCCGTACGTCAATGTTACAGTCACTTAATCTTCCGGCAAATTGGATTCGTCATAATCCAACTGTTAAATCAATTAATCGGCCGCATGTGCAGTCGACTAATGCCAAACATCAGCGCGGCACAAAGAGCCGCGCGCATAATTTATCGGTAATCGTAATTATTTTCGAGCCGCTAATTTAGACTGAATCGCGTCGACGGACTTATCGGGTCGCGAATAAAGTCGCATTTCGCCGGGCGTTTGTTTGGCCGCGCGAATTAGTTTGATTTGGCCGCTTAATTTGACGTTTATCAACCGAATTATCTTATTGGTTCATCTAAATTTGCGCGGCCGATGAATATTTGAAGGCCGCGGCTGTCGACGCGCGTTGCATTAGATCCGTCGTTCGTCGAACGGAAAGAGATGGAAGCGAGGGGACGGCGGGGTTCGGGACGAGAAAAACGTCCGCGCGTATCGATCCGGGTCGTTCGTTATTATTTTAAATAATCAAACGGCAAGGTTATTTTAACGAAAACAAGCGACGATGATTATTGAGCGTCGCGCACAAAATGCGCGGCGATAAAAATACACGGCGAATTATAGAAACATTATTCAATTTCGGGCGGTTCTTTATTGATGCCCGGCGATACTATTTTAACCGGATTTATTATTTATTTCGACGACCGATCCAATTATTCGACAATAATAATTCAACAAGGCGAGCGATAAAACATTTAATAACCTGCATTGAACTGGAGGCTCCTTAAATTAAACGCCCGGCAAAATAGCACGTATTCATACCGAAAGGTAATAATATATTATTGGATCTGATTTAGATATTTAGTTGCCGTGGCTAATTATTATTGATGCGTCTAATCGTCGAATCGACGCTATGAATTGTTAAAATCAGATGCCCGCCACTGGTATAGACGGACGCCAGCTGCGAAATAAATCATCGATGCTCGATTTGTTGTCCGCGCCCGCTCAACATTTCTTTTCGATTAATTTTTACGCGAACGAATATTCGGGCCAGTTTCAAATGTCACGGGCTTTTCGAATCGATTTTAAATGCTTCAATGCAGATTGAACACTTTTTCATATATTTAAGATGCTTTACTATTACACGGGGGAAAACTGGTTCCTAGACTGAAAAACGAATTCATAAAAGTTTTACGATATATATTGTAGAAAAAAAATTATTTGTACCATTTACGATATACTTTTTACTAATTATTTTTCTCAGTGTACAATTACAGTATCCAAGTAAAAATGAACATATACATTAACATACAGTGGCTTCCTTATATGGCCCATATAAAATGTTGTACCTGGGATATTACTTATTATTTATTCGATACTTTCCTCTAAAAGTGCACCACACCAATTTGCCAGAAATCTAAAAAAATTACCGTTCATTCCGTCGAAGAATGTCCGATGAAACATTCTGCATGGAATAGCGAATTTTATCGTAACTCCGTTGCATTTGGATGTGAAGCTTTTTCTACGCCCGCCGTTATTACGAATTGAACAAAAATTCAAATCATTTCCGTCCAATGTTTACTGTTCCACAACGTTTATTCGAACGTACATTCGCCGCACCATTTTCTCGATTGCGACTTGATCCGCCAAAAATGCGCCAACTTGCTCCCACTCGAAACGCAATATGTCCCGCGTCCAATCGGAACACCGCTAATGCCAATTTCCGTCTTCGCCGTTTGCCGCGACTCGAACGCAAATAAATGTACAATATAACCGTCAAAACTCGCGGCAATAAATGCTCAACTTGTTCTTCGGGCTCAATTTCGGCGGCCAAATGAAACCGTCGCAGCGTCTCGTTTCGCAAGAACGTACCCGCACCGCAATACGAAGCGGCGTAATATATGATCAGCCGACTAACGTTCAATCTCTTTGATATTGTTTTCCGTGCGGCGCGCCACCGTTTTGCATACCCCGTCGTCGCACAATACAACTTCACGCCGCATTTTTCAACTCGCTGAATGCGAGCCGGCATAAATAACGGCTGATTATTATGAAATTCCGTGACGCGCGCGCAAACTCGTAAAAATGAATATCCCTTATTCAATCTCCTCGATATTTCTGTACGATATTCCCCCCCCCCCCCCTCCACGTTTGTGTCTATGGGGAATCGTAAAACCTAATCGACATCGTCCGTGCTGACTTACGCGAGACGTTGGGTCTCACCTGCGTTTTATCGTCGCGCCACATGAGAGCGACAAAAGAAGTTGGAAATTACTGTGTCGAAAGTGAATGCGCGTCGTCTCACGTGTCGCTCGGATGGGCATACGTGAAAGATGCGCGATGTTGCACGCGGCTGTGCATATATAATCGCTGTTTGCTAATCCGGCTTTCTTTGGCGGCGACGCCGGAATTTCAACTACCGGCTTTCTGCCGGCGAGAAGTTTTCGCAAACGTTTGCTTGCCGAAGCGAAATTCGGATGGACGTTCCATCCGCAATGTTAACAAAAAAGCGAATTTTTCGATTTTGCATTTTTCAGATCGATGTTGGATATTTGGAGGAACAAGGTTTTGGGTGTGTTAGAAAGGGTCGTGAAATGTGATTTGAATAATGTTTTTGAATAAATATTGGCGGTTGTTAGCATCTTTATTGTAAATTCAGAGAGGAAGATAGTGCGAACAGTGTAAGGAGAACGTTCTTTACGAGCCTGTCATATCTTTATAACATTGTATAATATACTGCTATTGTTACTACAATATTCTCGAGACATCCTCCAGACATTTCAGGCTGCTGAATATTTCATAGCCCTAAAAATTGTTCGTGAAAATAAGAGGACCGTGTTTGACAAGACGTTATTCGCAACGACAGTTTTCAAACGAGTTAAAACTGTAACTTTAAATCCCAAAAAAGAATCTAGTTAATACATAATTCTTAACGGCCCATTCACTGCAGTTATGAAGTCAAAATGTATCACATCACCCGAAATCATCTTAGATTGTCTAGTGAAGATTCGCCAGTCTCCTAGCTGAAAACAGGGCAATAGATTTATTTTGGCAAACTAAATATTTTCTCCGTTAGAGCACCATCCCTTTGAACTGAAAAATTCTTTTTCTCAAAAACAATCTAACTCTTAACACCGAAACTCTTGGCTCCGAAGTAAATGACTTCATCGCAACCAACGTCTTCGAAAAAAGCGCCAAAAAAGCACACCTCCCACGCCTCCCTCACTCCCTCGTTCGTCCCATTAAAAGCCTCCCACTGGGCCGATCGCTAACCAGCCTCCTTAATGGAGACCTTCGCCACGAAGTCAAGCCCATGTGTTACGCCCGATACAGCTCGGCGTGCGCGTCGACCGCACATGGTGCAGTCTTCCTCGGCGTTGCCCTTACGCGTGCATAAATTGCTCATACCCGACCATTATCCTCATCCGCGAAATCCCGGGCGGCGCCCCGTCGAGCGCCCGGAACTCGACGCGAGATTAATTCTCCCCGCGCACTTCTTACACTGCCGGCTCAAAGTGCACTCTTTTTCTGTTGATGAGGAATCTCGGTCTTAGTAAAACTCCATCAAGTTTTGGCTAGTTTTTCAGGAGGCTGAAAAGGGGTGCAAATGGGATGTTTTTATGAGATTTCGAGCGGAAAACAATCAAATTTATATCTAAATCGGTCGAATTTAGATTTTAAATTTGTTTGATGTACAGAGTTTATTTTAGTCTTGAAAAATCTGTCCGGAAACTGAGCAGCTCTGCCAAGGATAGTTGTCTTGCTCGTAGAAAAAATAGTTTTGTGAGGTTAATTCGATTTGATTTATTGGTGAAGTCATATTAGTTTAATGCAAGATTTGTGTTCGCGTAAGAGAAGTACATTTTGTAATACATATCATGTTATTGTTGCGCATCTGCAACGTAAGTCTCTTTTATTCAAACAAAAGTGTTTTTGTAAAACTCTCTGTTTAATAACATTCAGCTTGTCGAATCTACATAAGTTTTTTGTTATGATAATTTGCAGGTCGTGTTGTGCTTCAGATATTGTTTTTACCACAACAAGTCGTGTTGCATTAATACAATCAATTTTCTGGTAAATTTTAATGCGATACGTGTAGTGTACTAACACAAGGGGAGTACATTAGTTGAATCAACGATGATTCAACTAACGTTCTCAGAGTCCTTGAATCAACGTTTTCAGAAAACGTTGAAACAACGCTCAGTCAACGTTGATCCACGGTTTAATCAACGTTATCGGCTCAATGATGAATCAACGGTGGTTCAACGTTGAACAAAGGTTGAATCAACGTTAACAATCATCAGTGTATCGAAATTGAATCAACGTTGATTCAACGTTTGAGAACAACGTTAAATCAACGTGGAATCAAGGCATCGAGTGAAAACTTTAAAATTTCGCTATATACTATTCAAAAGCCATATACATTTCTTCAACGCTGAGTCAACGTTGTTATCAAATCTTGATTCATGTTGTTGAATCAACCCTCGTTCAACCATAGATTAACGTTGACTCAACCTTAGCAGACAACGTTGATTCAACTTTGGATCAACGTTGTCTCAACGTTGTACGTTGTACCACCAATTTACATTAACTTGTATTTTCAAGAATTATAGCTAAAATGTTGCAAATAACGACATCCATCTTAGTCACGAAAACCGCACTTTCAGCCGTCTACCTAGCGAAAAACTGGGCTGAATTTGAACTGATCGTCGCAGATCGCCCATCGCACCCTCCGCTCGAACGTGTCCAAACTTTTTTGCTCCCCGCGCAGCCCCCGGGGCCGCGTCGCTCGTCCCTTTCTGCCCAGCCGAAAAAAAAGGTTTATCGCAAAATGGCTGCCCGTATTTACGCGATTCGGGGGCGGAGGCTTTTTACTATCGCTTCTCCGGCGTCACCGCGCAGCCATCCTCGGTCCTCCCCACGCGACGTTGTTGCCGCCGCCGCCACCGCTGCAACGCCGTAGATCCACAACGATCCAGCTGCCGCGAAAGCTTTTGCATAATAAAATAGCCCGGCCGCCGCCCCGCGACCTGTCTCCCGCTTTTTCTCCCGGGCGGCGCGCCACCACTCAGCCCGCGGCCGAAGAAAAAGTATTGTCGCCCGGGTTCGTGTGCGCGAACGCGAGCGCGCGCGGATACACGATACGCGGATCCGAATCGCGCGAGATTTCCGAGCGAGCCTTCCGCTTTAATGGAGTTATTTCTTCGAGTGAGCGAGACGCGGGGCTTCTTTGCGCAGCTGATGGTTTTATTAACGGGGGTTCAATGCACTCGGCCGGGCCGCGGCGCCGTCACGATCCGCGCGCTCC
The DNA here is from genome assembly GCA_022817645.1 of Ceratoteleas bidentatus. Taxonomy (NCBI): domain Eukaryota; kingdom Metazoa; phylum Arthropoda; class Insecta; order Hymenoptera; family Scelionidae; genus Ceratoteleas; species Ceratoteleas bidentatus. The sequence continues at coordinate 51,486 of JABFPB010000087.1, forward strand.
TTTTTCCTCCTCCATTCTTTCGTTCCTCGGCTTTTCGTTTTATTATCGCTGAAATCTTGTTTATGGGCTAATCAGTTTCGCGTTGCACCACGATTGCCGGATGAAAGGAGCGCGTTAACGCTTTCTAGCCCGACGTCGATTATGTGCATTTCGACACCGAGGTTTTAGGGCTGGACTGGGGAGAGGGGGAGAGGGGTTGGAACCATTTTTGGACGGTTAAAGGGTGAGAAATGGGACGTATTGGAATGGGGCAGGGGATGAGAAGGTTGAAGGGTGATTCACCAGAAAAAAATCTGTTGGACCAACAAAAAAATTTGTTGGAGTGACAGATTTTTCGATTATGAATCTTGCTGTGATAACAAGATAAGTTTCGGTATTTTTAAGAGTGTACCCCTAGCAAAAAAGAAAATCTGGAAACAGTATGGCGTAGTGTGGCCATAGTAGGGAAACAGGCTGGCTTATGATCGTGAGCCAGCCTGTTGCAGTTTCGTTGCCATTCTGTTGCCATTCCGTTGCCATACTGTTGCCATACTATTGCCTGATTCGTATTCTGGCAACGAAATGACAACAGGATGGCAATAGAATGGGAACAGTATGGCTTGCGATCATGTGCCAGACATGTACTTTTTTACGGTACTGTATTCTAATTCAGAAATGAATATTTGGGAACGGATTGAGCATATCAACGAAGAATGATAGTACAATTTTGTATCGCCTTTATTTCAAGGCGACATGCCTTGAAATGGCATACCTTGACGTTTTATCATCTTTATTACAATAAATTGTTGGGTTGCGAATTCATATTTTGACATCGAAACCTGTCAATGCAATTCTAACATTTTTAATTGTGTCAAAGTTACATATCTGCGATGTAAGAACAACTTATTGATTGCAACATATTTTTATATATTAGTTCAACATGTTTTTTTTCTGGTATATTTTAATTACAAATGTTTTACGATAAAATTCTTTTTGTCTTGCATTTTAAAACACAGTAAACTGTTTCGAATTTTAACTCATCTTTAAACGGTGTAAAACATGTATTAAAGTAAAACGCAAAGTCTATTTAAAACGATATATAATATATGGCAAGCATATATATACATGTGCGGTCCATACTAGAAAAAGAAATTTCTCTTTGATGTTCCATTTTGGAGACTGTGATACGACTTTGGTGTTTTTTTTTGGTAAAAACTTTTGGTTTTGATGTTTTTGTGAAATATATTTATGCGATTACTACAACATATAATGCATACTAATATCAAATAATACATTTTAGAAGTTTTAGAAATGTTATCATAGAGTAACTTCGACATATCGACACAATTTTTACAGAGATAGAACTGAACTTCTCAGGATTGATATTGTTTCCCACAGCTTTTCTGTAACGTATGATAATTTGTTATTTTAACTTGTTTTTCCGTAAACACATTGCACAAGATGTTCCCCGATAGAACATGATGTACATTATACATATATTAGATGGACATTTATACATAAAATAGATATATACATTTAATATACGTATATTGTACATATTTTAGATGTATATCAAATGGATGTTCTATCTGGGTTATGTCCTTATTACTCATTTGAATAAACGGCGTAATTGTTGAAATATTAAAAAAAAATCTGAATATCCCATTTATAGAAGATTTCAAGACATTTTCAGAATTTGAACAAAATATCAGATATTTTCAGTCATCGAAACAGTGATTTTATTTCTACCAGGGTGATTAGTGAATTAAAAAAACTGAAAGTAATAGAACAATTGAATCACTGTCGTACAATTATCTACTTCCCGAATCGGCTTCCTAACGCGACAAGAAAATGAGCAAACACTCGCAGAACTTTTTTCCAGCAATACAACGATTAGAAACAAAATTTCGCCGTAATTGAATTCGAAGTCAATTCACTCGGGGCAATTACCGCGCCGACTCGTCGACTTTTCCTCGCAAGTTCTGGCCTACTTACGAAAACAGCGCGTATTCGCGTCTTAGACACACAATAATTCGGTATTCAGCGCCGAAACGCGAAGCCGCGTTTACTTTTTCACTAAGATATGCACATTCAAACATCGCTTATTTAAATTCGGTGGGACGCTGAAAACTTCAGGTTACGATTCACCGCTTAATTAAAAAATTGATTAAGCCGTTCGCCACAAAGAAAATAAACACAGAACTGGGACGAGTGTGCGGAAAAAAATTTGCGTCCGATTTTAATAGGGCAAAATTGGAGACGCTTATCTTAAGATAAACGAATGTTTGCTTTGCATATTTCCGCAACCGGCGAAGATCAAATTCAGTTGTGCGTGCAGCTCCATCGGCGCGAACTAACATCGCTAATACAGTTGCAAACCGCCGTCGGCGGCGATTAATTCGCTTATGCGTTATTTTACATTTCCGCTCGTGCTCTTTCGCGAAACGAGTATTCTTTTGGTATCGTTATTTAACGCATGTTCTGATTACGGTTTTCATTTAAATTTAATCCGCCTCAACACGAGATACGCGAGAAATTGAACACGCCACGTTTTTCAAACAAAGACGAATCAGCATAGGATTCGTATTTCCTTCGAAAATGAGATATTACTAGTAAGAAAGTTGCACAAATGTGATTTTGTCTCTTTTCGCGTAAAACTTTTTGGTCAAATGCTAAAAAATGATCATCTCAAAAATGAGACTATTTTCCATCAATTATTTTTCCAGTCTTTTCAAGGAATGAGAAAAAAGGATTATTTCGACGAAATGTTGGTTTGATTTTAATTTTAATTTCAGTTTCACGATAAAACTTTTTCTACCCAGGCATCAAGATTTGCATTGCGTAGGTGAATTCTTTTCTTTCAAAAACAGCGCTTATTCGAGTGCAGACACACAGCGCGGAATTTTTGCCAAAGTGTCTTTCGGTAGACATTTTCGTGTAAAACAAACGCTCGCGTAAACGCCGATATTGAATAACCGGCGCGATATTTTCTGCCGAATTCGCTCGGAAATAAGAACAATATTTCCAGCGCTCGCAATTCAAAAATACATTGCGATTCGCATTCTGTAACCGCGCGACTTGTTCAATTGGAGCTCATGAATATTGCCGCGATAATTGAACGCGCGCAAAAATGATCGACCGAAAATACGGCGACCGAAAAAAGAGCAAAAACAGCCACAGGAGCGGCAAAATAACCAGCAGTCTTATTCCCGGAGCGATAAATCCGGGCTTCCGTTCGGATCGCTGATTAAAATGATCCGCGCGATGATTTGAAATTGTCCCGCGCAAAGCAAACGGGATTATATTTATAAACGCGGCGTGCGTGAAAATATAATAAAAAGCGGACGAACAATAATAAACTGCGAAACGTATTATGAGCGTATCAATATTTTCGTTGATCACGCTGATGCAGTGATATTTAGCTTTCTGCTTCGCTGTGTTGGAAACGAGCTTGATTCGGCAGAGGAAGAGCGAAAGAGAGAGAAAAAGAGAGCGACACAGATTGCGTCATAAAATTGCGGTTAACAAATAGCGAGTGGTCGCAATTTCGTCGCGAAAAACGTATTGGAGCTGCGGTGACGTCCGTCGACGGCCATGTTTCAAACAAAATGGTATTTAGCTAATTGAAACCTTTTATTTCCGTGTCACACTGCTGCGGAAACAGTATGCCCGCGAAATTTGTGTCGTAACCTGCGCGATATCGCGATCCGATCAAACGGGTCAGCGGGAGCGCGACTTCTACCGGAAACGGGGCTTCTTGAGCTTCCGTGAGGTAATTCCGAAGATCCGATACATTTTAGATACTGAATGGCGCCGATCCGTCACTTATCTCTTTTCTGCCATCTGTAGCTTCTGGTTATCACGATTAGTAATTAATAGATATTAGAAATAGAGATGTATATTAAAAAATGTTTAGTTGCTCGTGATTTTTTCCAGAAGAATAGCTTAAATGTCCCAATTTATTGTCTCAGTAAACTGTTCGATTTTTACTTTTTAGTTTTGTTTGTAAAAAGTTTTTTTAATTTCTTATTCTCAGGTTAATGAATTGTGATATTACGGTAGAATATAATTTCTTGCTTCGCACATTTTTATAACCTTGTTCCAATAACTTAATTTGATAATAAAGATTTGAAGATAACTTTACGAGACAATAATTTTGAAGCAATGTTTCTATAAAATTACATTATGTTCTGTGTATGTGCAGTGAAATGTGTGAACGATAATGAATTCATATATGAATATTATCCAGTTTCCATGCGAGATAAAATCATTTTTTTAATTCATTGAAATCAAAATTTCAATGAATTAAAAAAAATAGTTTTTGAATACTAAATCAAGTTGAACATATACCAGTTAGAAATATCATACAAGTTTTTGCCATTTAGTTTATTTCTAGAAAAAGGTTTACTTAATATGTTTTAAACTATGTAAGGTTAAGATTTACAGATCTGAACTGAATCTCCAAATTGCCTGGCACTATTGTATTTGCAGACCCAATACCAAACTACATTGCTGACCATCAGACCACAACTGACAGCAAACATCATAAACTAAGCTACTATTGCCTCGAAAAATTAAGTATTTGCGCGTATGCATAAGAAATTTTTAACCATTTATTTTTAACCATACCTTACAGATTCACTCAGAGAACAGATTATTTGATTCAAATAAATGTCGCATTTGTATACGAACTTTATTTGAATAAATTTATCATTGATTTAAATAAAGATTTCTTTGATTTAAATAAATTAATTTATTTAAAATAATGAAATTTATTTGATATAAATAAATAATTTATTTGATCCAAATAAAATATTTAATAGATTCGTATTCAAATATGACATTTATTTCAATCAAATAAACTGTTCTCTGAGTGTACAGTTTCATTTCTTCTGTTTTTGCACAAGAGCTCCAAATGTTACTAAATCGAAACTCCAATGATACGTGATTGTATACTTTACTTCATGTTTCTTAAAATGTGTCTAGGTTTCAATTTACAGATATCTAACATGGACTTGATTTTGTTAGAAATGTAAATAAATTTCGCCTTCAGGATTAAGCAATTGCATTTCCAGTTATTTCAAATCGTGCATCATGCTCGAATGAACTACTGTGCTTGATCTACGACCATATTTCATGGTAAAAACGTATTTAGTCTACAAAACCAGTGATTTAAGAACATAAAGTGCTTCTAAACAACCAATACTTTTCATCTCATTTCTTTGTGTCACGAAACCTTCCTCAATTTAAACGAACACTAGAATCTTTCTCCAAATTAAAATATTAATTTCTCTACTTCAATTACTCGGAATAAAATTGCCAGTAATCGTTCCCAATTATATCAACACTTCGTGTCATCGATCGATCCTCTCAGACACGCGAATGAATCGATCCGCAATCAATCGCGCGATTGCGAAAAACCGGGCCAAGGCGTAACGCGGCGGGCCACTCTCGCGGTCCTTTTTTCGATCGCAAGTGATGAATCGCGCGATAAATTACTCGCACGGCCATACGTCCATTTTGCAAGGCAGTCATGTACAAGGAATCATGTTAAAATGGAGAAATTCAGATACACCGCGCTCGCTCGCAAAGTTCGTGATTTACGGCCATTTCAATATTACTGCCATTGTTTCGCGCGCATTTTTCTTCCGCCACGGTGTTGCTCCTCGTATTTCCCCCGTTTTTTGCGCTTTTTTGCCAAGGACGCTGTTGCGACGAATTTTCGCCTGTTATATTTTTCCTCGGTTAATCTCGTGATATATTTAACATTCGCTCGGGACTTTTCAGTCGGCGAACAAGCGAGCGCGCGCCGGCAAATTTATGCGACGTCGATGCAGCGAAATGTGTCTCGCGCATACGTACCACCGATATACGCGCATTATTCCGAAAGACTCGCATTCCGCACCAATTTTTCCGTCTCTGTCGCCTCGATTTGCGCAAACAAATATCTGCTTGGTTGGGACGCGATTGGCCCGTGAACATCCGTTTAATTGGAATTACGAATTTACGGTCCGCCGGAAAATATTTGCGGAAGAAAAACGCGAAAAAGGCAGAAGTTATTGGAGAGATAACGCAACGGTTTTTGTGCCGTTTGATTTTTGGGGAGAAATTGTGTATCGGCGAGTCGAAGCAATGACGGTAAAAAATTGTGATTAAAAGTGCACGATCGGGTGCGAAAATGGGTTCGAAAAGTTGGCGACGAAAAGTGCGAGTCGCATTGCCCCGTATGCGGTTAGCGAAACGCGTTTAGCACAATGGGAGTTTATTGCGAACGGGATCCGCTCATTATCTGCGTCGTCAGTTTCATCGCTGGATTTACATTATGTTTATTGAGATAAATATCCACTTTACAATGAAAGCGCACTATAAAACGGCGATAACTTCATCGCGGCATCGACTTCGAAATAATTACGCCCGGCGATGTTGTGTTTTAAAGGATTTACGTTTGCCTTCGAATTGCGTATTAATCTTGGAATAACTCGAGAATCCCGAAATTATATGTCCGGTAAAACGGCGGTTTATGATCGTTGATAATGAGGTGCTGTTGTAGGAAAGTGGGGAATGTAATGGATATAATTTCGAGCGCTTTATTTCCTATTTAGAGAGTCGTTTAAAAATCGTCAATCCTGTTCTCGAGATGTATGTGGCATGTACGTATTACAGAGGGAATGCATCATTAGGAATCACTCTTGTGGAAAATGTCTGCAAATGTCTTAATATATGATTGCCAAAATCGATAAGTAATTTGAAAAAAAGTAGACGTAAACCGTTATAGAAATAAAATCTCTGAAAATCTTTAAAAAAGCTCTGAAAATCTCTGAAAATCTCTGATAATCCTCTGATATTCCTCTGAAAACCTCTCAAAATTAAGTCTGAGTTTTTTGCAAAAATTGGGAACTATCATAGTTTTTCAAAAAATTTGAGTTTTCTCTGAAAATCTCTGAAAAAACTCAATTTTGAAAGGTTTTCAGAGAATTGCAGAGATTTTCAGACCTATTTCGAGATTTTCAGTCGTTTTCACAGCATTTTTTAGAGTTTCTCAGATTTTATTTCTGCAAGGAAAACATTTTTATATATTTTTGTAAATTTCTAAAAGTGGAAACAATTATATAATTTTCACTTTTACAGATTTTCGCAAACAAACCCAATTTCAACACATTTTCAGAGTTTTTCAGAATATTCTTGACTTTTACAGACATTTGCGCACTTTTCAGACTCTTTTCCTCCACAAGAGCTTAAAAACAAAAATACAGCAAGGTCCTTTCTTCAGATCCTAGCATTTCTTATACCACTATGAAAAAATGTTTTAACATTTCCCAGATAAAACTAACACCACTCTCCCAACTTAAAAACGTCAAAATCTGGCAATTTTTCAAAGTCCAATACCCTTTCCTGATCACAAAAGCAAACTTTCGCGAAGCATTTCCTCGCGGCATAAACTACAATAAAAAGGAACTTAATATCCTTCCTAAAACACACCATCAGACCAAATCCCGCTTGATTCGCCATAAAC
>JABFPB010000088.1:0-58785 GCA_022817645.1 Ceratoteleas bidentatus
CATTACGAGGGCGAGAGAAGCCCGCATTTCCGCCCGTCAGGGCGGAAATGTGGGCTTTTCCTCCCCGAGTGATGAAATAGTTTATTTTAGACAATAAACTTTTTCTTGAACCAAGTTTAACCGGGTCTATTTTATTTAAGTACATTCGTGATTTTTTAGGATTCCTGAAAATTGCGATTTGCGAATCTACAAATGCTACCAATTATGAAATCACCGAATCTCTGTTCTTTTTTTTCTGGTTTCAAATTTGGATGAGTAGAGATTGCCGATAGTTAATAATGGAAAGGCAAAAGATTGGAAATCAGTTTTTTTTTCAAACACTGCACCAATTCTTGACGCTTACAATGAAAAATTCATTCATAACTTTGAAAGATAGACGTGCCTTTTAAAATAGATGTCAACTCAAAAATGACAATCAGAAGATAAAAAAACGTCATACAAATATTAACACATCTTTATTTGTGTCTTTAGATTTTTTCTCAGCAAAAAAGGTGTGTCCTGAGAAACGCGTTACGTCTTCTAATGAGAATCTTGTTCTTTCACCAAAAAAGTGAGAGAGACAGCAATACTACTGATTAAGTTGCTACATCAAATCGAAAATTATATTTCTTTCCGTTTCTGTTATGAAATAATAATATTCATAAGTTCTTTTTACAACATTTGATATATGATTATATCATTAAAGAAAGGTTTGTTTTCTTCTAAAATTATTTTTTTTCTGCACATATTTCTTCTATTCTATTAATTCTATTGATTAACATTATATTTTTACTTGTAATTGGGCGATTGCCTGTGTAAATAAATAAATAAATAGATAAATAATATTTGTTCATTCTCACCTTTCTTCTTTTATTTTTCCTACTTTCTAAAAAATTTCAGAATACGTTTTGAATCAAAATGTCTTCGAAAGGAATTTCCTTTTGAATCAAAAGGAACTGCTTCAAATGGTCCTTTATAAGCAAAAGGAATCCTTTTAATCAAAAATTTTTTTTAAATCAGTGCATAAAACAGCTGAAATTCCAACCCTACCCAATCCTTTTTCAATTCGGCGGAGGAACATTCAGGCGCCAGATCATATCAAATTAAACCGTCAACCTGACATCAAACAGCAACCCGTTTTTGTCGAGACAACGATTTCGTCAAACTCCGAAGAATGCATTCGTTCGTCTTTGGCGGATGCTGCGTCAAAGACGTAACGCACCGTCCGTCACGCTCGGTTAGGCAATGCTCTGTGAATGATCCAGATGAATGAAAGTAAAAGCCTTGGCAATTCACGTAACGTGTCTCGCGTTGACCGTGGCTCGCCGGCAGCGTGACTTTGATCCGTTATGTTTTCTAAAAAAGGAACGCGGAAGCCGGCCGCCTCGCCAATGACTGTTTAATGCAATTTCTCGACAGAACGGCGAACATTTACGAAATCGCGGGACAAAAACTCGGTTTCGCCACTTTCGTCATCGATCGGGGAATCCTTTTTTCCGTCGCTGAAACGCTTTTTTCTCTGGTTAAAAAATGTCTGTCGCCATTCTGCGAAGCAATTAAGTCGCTAATTACGTTTTGTTTCCGGGCCGTCGATAATGGCCCGATCAATTGCATCGGCAACATTTTTTACCCTGTGATTGAACAATTGTTAATTAATCAGCGATTCTTGGACGGAGATGCAATTAATCGAACGCGCGGGCGAGCGAGTTTTTCTGTCGCTGTCATCTTGACGGGAAAGAGTCGTTCGGGTGATTGATGGCAGTTGAAAATTTATTGTAATTTGTTTTACATGTCAACGCGCGATTGTAATTATTGTTCGGAACAATCCGTTTGGCCGACGGTAACTCGGTTGGGTCATTGTGAACGTAATTGGGTCATCAAATTTGCACACAAAAAGTTATTGAAAAAGTTCAGGGGAATTGGAGAAGGAATGGGAGTGTTTTGTCAAGTCGTCGAATCGATGGAGTGAAGCCACCCGAGAAGCGTTCTTTTCGCGAGGATTCGTGGTCGGGAGACAATCGCTTTAACTGGGAACGAGATTCTTTTTAACCCTTCGATTCACACGTTTGACGAGTGAATTAACGTTTTGGGAAACGTGTTTTGGGGTGGGAAGGGGTCGTTCATTTATTTAAAATGCAAAATAGAAGATACATTTGCAGAGGAAATGTTTGCAAAAATCTGAAAAGTCTCGTTTCAGCGAGACGTAGAAATTTGATCCAAAAGACATTTTATCCAGATGTACATTTTATCTAAAAGATAATTTATCTAAAAGTCATGTTATCCAAAAGACAATTTATTTAAAAGACATTTTATCCAAAAGACATTTTATCCACACGGACATTTTATCCAGACGGACGTTTTACCCAGACGGACATTTTATCCAAACGGATATTTTATCCAAAAGATATTTTGTCCAGATGTACATTTTATCTAAATGTTAATTTATCCAAAAGACATTTTATCCAAAAGACACTTTATCCATACGGACATTTTCTCCAGGCGGACGTTTTATCCAGACGGACATTTTATCCAAACGGATATTTTATCCAAAAGACATTTTATCCAGACAGACGTTTTACCTATACGGACATTTTATCCAAGACACTTTTTCCAAAAGACAATTTATCCAAAAGACGTTTTATCCATACGAACATTTTCTCCAGGCGATCGTTTTATCCAGACGGACATTTTATCCAAACGGATATTTTATCCAAAAGACATTTTATCCAGACGGACATCGAAGTTGGATAAAAATTCTATCTGGATATAATGTCCGTCTGAATATAATGTCCGTCTGGATATAGTGTTCGCTTGCGTAAACCGTCCGTCTTGATAAATTGTCTTTTGGATAAATTGTCTTTTGGATACAATATCCGTCTGGATAAATTGACTTTTGGATAAAATGTCTTTTTTTATAAAATGTCGTTTGGATAAAAAAATTGTTATAAAATGTCTGGATAAATTGTCTTTTGGATCAAATGTCTGGATAAAATGTCTTTTGGATAAAATGTCTACCTCTCATTTCAGCATTCTTTCCAAGTTCTGTAGAGTCCCATAGTTTTAATAGTTTCTTGGACTTTGATAAACTGTTGCGTACTTTTTCAGAATGCAAAGCTAACAATGCTTTTTTTACACCTCCATACTATGCGAGACACCATCTCTATACATCTAAATCAATTTCCACTGACTTCTCATATTAGTGTAATCCTCGAATAATCCATCAAGGCTCAAAAATCACTTCGGATGGCGCTGAAAATTGGAAAAGTTGGGAGTTTAGAGAATTGAAGTCAGGTTAGAAACCGGTGGTTGACGGGGTGTCGTGGTATTGCCTTAGCCCAGTTCGCGAAGTATGTAACGGGTTATTTCCTCGGGGAGCGGCGACGTTTGTCGTGCATTTGGAAGTCGTAAATGATCGAGGCTCCTCGGGGAAGATGCACGGTTGACGCGGGGATATATATAGCCGTTCGCGGGTACGTGCCCGAAATATGAAGGAATCTATACGCGATTGATCGAGTTTGCGGGATACGTGCACGCGGCCATTTCCGCTACATCTCGGCGCTCTTATCCCGGCCGATGAAGTCCGAGAACGCGCACGCGGAGCCCGCGTTATCGCGAAATGGATTTTTAAAATTGCACGAGAATTAAGTGCTTTCGAGGAGTGCAATCGTAATGAAGCGATTTCATAAGGGCTGATGGGCTTTTCGCGAACGCTAATGGAAATTGTTTCGATTTCGACGAAAAAAAAAGAACCCGACTGCAAACCGGACGAAAAGTTTTGCGCTATACGAAAAATTGTTGACTGGAAAAATCGTACGTTTAAAAAATTTCTTTACGTAAAATATGAGCAAACGTTTTTTAAGAAACATAACAGATGTTTCTTTTCCAGTTACAAAAAAAAGACAAATTAAAATTAGTAATAAGACTATTTAAAGCTTATTAAAAATTTTTTTAGATTTAAAATCAACATATGCAGACATATATGGCCCACATTTACTTTTTATTTATTTTGGAACATTTCAGAAGATGTTTCTTTTTCGCCACAGTAGCAGGAGCCAAATCGCCGAGTGCCCCGTATTTGCATTTTCGTGTCCGATTTTGTTCTCTTTATTAAAGAACATAATTTACAGAGGTTTCATAAGTGAAAGAGCCGCGGGATAAGCGAATCATTTTTTGCGCGACTTTATGAAATTCTTGTCTTGTATCTTGCGCGGACCCGTCGTTTCGGCGATATTTCTCGAAATTAAACTTCGGAATACGTTATCTTGAATTAAAACGTCGCGCGTTTTTCGTCGACGTTTTCGCGCCGGGTAATGAGACGGAAAGAAAAACGATCGGGACCGTGAAAAATCGAAGTCATCGAGGCCGCATCGGCGGTTCGCAATCGCTTTTGACGACGAATCATTGAAAATTATTCGGAACCTGGAAGACTGGCTCTCTATGCGCAATTTCACGATTCATTTGCGCGCCGATTCGGCACTGTTTACGACGGAAAAACAAATTCGCTAATAATTAGCTGATCACTTTGAGCGCGCGGCAAAGGCCGAATGTTAATTGGAAAAAAATGGTTGCTCTTTTTTCCTCGAAGATAAAAAACACTTCGGAAACTTTTGCGATTTCGTGCGCGAAAAATGCTCTTTCAAACTTCCGGCGAAATGTTCGCGCGAAGGAAAGTACATCGCGCGAAAGATCAAAGGGAAGGAAACGCGAAATCGTTCCTCGGCGGCTTTTTGTTAATTAATCGAGAAAAAATATTTAGTGCGACGATTATGTCGCTGACTTAAGGAATGTTCTTTTGCCACAATTCCACTTTTTTCCAGCTAATTCCGTTTGGCTTCCTGTAATTAGTGTTTATATCCTCAATGGGAAGAATTGTGACGTTGCGGACTGCTATCTGAGCATCGAGGGTTCAATTCTTGTCTAAGTCATGGTATTTTTTTCAGCATTACCGCAACTAGGGCTTCTAAAATCTTCATTCGTTTATTAAAAACATAAATTTCCACGTTTTTCTTTTTTTCGACCCTTTTTTCGATCGTCTTCACCTTCATTTCGTCAGAACGAATTAAGACAAAAAGCTACCATCATAATTCAAACTTGGCAAATCGATTTCTCCCGGAAAGCACTCGCAAGATGAATGCGCGAATTCGGTAAACAAGCCGGACGATGATAAAATGATCGAAAACCGGAGATAGCTGTCGCAGGAGCGTTTTAACCCATGGCTTGAAGTTAAACGCGGTGAAGTTTGCACGGACATTTCTTTCAGTGTGCTCAAGTTACACTTTGTGCAATTAATTTGAGTGTCTCTGTAACGCGAATACAAATAAGTAGACCGCAAGTTCAGTGCAAAGTCGTAACGAGGCGCAGTGCCGTTTGAGCGGCGCTCGAGCCTGAGTGACGGATCCGAGGCTGACTCTGGCGCCTGGCGTAAAGAGAATATCTAGACAAAACGCCAAGATTGATATTTGCCGAACTGAAACGAAAACACGGTTAACGTCGACAAAAATGGAGATTACTGCGGACCAATTTCTACATCAAATACGCACCCGCTCCGCCGATTTGCAAACACAAAAAATGCCTGTTCGATTTCATAAACATGCCGGCGCTATTGAAAGGTATCTTCCCGGGAACACGTTCGCTCGTCCCTTTCGGAAGGGAAAAGCAATTTTTTCGCAGGGCAATGTCGAAACTGCGTTTCATCTTATTTTTGTTTGATGTTTGTAGTCATTTGCGCGACGAATAAACTAAATTTTTTGCGGGTAGTTATTAGTTTCATATAGATGGTTATTTCATTATTTAGGTAATTATAATCTTTGTCTACATTATGAAAAGAGACTGTCAAAACCTCTTTATTATAAAACTATATATACTTGACACCTGTAGGAAGCATATACACCGTTAAAAATTTTTATATAGAAGTTCCATATTGAAGTTCCATAAAAAATTGGCCGCATGGAGATTCCATATGGAGATTACATAATATGAAAACTAATCCAACCTACAAATACTTATAAAAAATAGGCAAAAAACCACATCCAATTTCGAATAGGAATTGATATAATTTACATCCATTTCCATATATACATTGGTTTGCCATACAAAAGTACATGTAAATTTAGACAACTACATTTTCTGCATCAAGATGTAATTTTACAACGCCAAAATAATCATTTGCACTATTCATTTTTCTGAGTGATTGCAATAGAAATTTGAATAACAATTCGTGAATAAAAAGTATTGCGATAGGTGTCAATGCATGATAATTATTGGTAAAGATGTGGAATTAAACTCCTTCGAAGACCGCGAAATTAAAACAACACAGCTATCTACACTTTTATCCACAGATAAACATTTTCCGTGACAATAAATAAAGATGTAAAATGATGATAAATTGCGCAGATACCGAAACAACGAAAATAAAGATAGGAAAAAGAGCGCCCGCTAACGCTAGATTTCCCGAGCCGAAATTGCGGCGAAGAAAACTGTGCCGTTCAATAAAAGATTACACGCGTTGTACAGTTTTAAATCGATCTCGTAAGGTGAGATGAAATGGCTTAGAAACCCCTTTGCGTGTTTGATTTCACCACAGTCTCCTATTTTATGGAACCTTCTTGCATATTCCACGATGTATTTGTGCCAGCACTTTCCTCCCCGAGTAAATTTTTTTTTCAAATTCCTCGGCAGATCATTTTTGCTGCCCTTTTCGCGCCGAATTTTGAAAGCCATCGAACGTTTCGACGCGACTTTCCTCGAGTGGAAGTTCGCGTAGTTCACCGAAACGTAAAATAGAAATTGCGGTTTTTTCGAGCCTTCCAATTAGCCATTGAAAATTGGACGCCAGGAAGTGCTCAGCCGCCATATCGCGATAAATGCGATTACAAAAGGACGCCTAATAAGCCGGGTATCCTTTCGTTTTGACACAGACACGTTACATTGTCCCGAGACAACCGTTTTTTCGCTCCGCTAAAATAACAATAATGGGAGATAAACTTAAGCCACGCGATTAGCATCGCTGAAATGTTAATGCGCCGGGCGTCGGGCGCGTTAATATTATTTAAAAACTGTACCAATTTGCAAGTCGATAAGTGCCAGCCGGAAGCCGACGGATCCGCAGGAAATTGCGAAGGTTTTAGACAGTTGCCGAAATATTAATAGGTTGCGGCAATTTCATTTCGAATTCTTCATTTATTATCCTAATCTGAGTTCAAGATCTCCAGGTCTCGGTCTTCATGCAGTTTTTATACCGAGACGTTCATTTGGAATGTCTAATTTGGAAAGCTTTTTTGAAATCTTTATTGTCACACTTTTTTCATGCAGCCTTTCATTTTCATCAATCATTATCAAAATACCTTTACACCTGAGCACTTTACGATATCATCTTTGTTTTTCGTGAGTTGTAATGCAATCATTGATCAATTTTCTCATTTGTATTCATTTTCGGTTTAGATAATTATATTTGTTTTGGACTGTTCTATTTAGTCCATTTTCATTTATATTATAGATGAATAATCGTCAGCTTTCATTCTTGCTGACATCTTCATTTTCAGAATTTTTTCGTTTAGTTCTTGACTAACCGTTTTTATTTGATTAAATTCGTGGTTTTCAATGGAATTTTTTTTACAATTATACTTCGATAACGTAATTCACTTTATCGAAGTAATATCGCATCTTCATTTACTCAACAATTCATCCCCTTCACTCGATGTAATAATTCATCTCAAACAAATCTCTTCACACATATAAATAATCTTATCCTCTCGCTTACCCTCTTCGCCCGATAATATTCTTCACCTCTTCACACGTATAATTCCTTTCCGATTTCCGATATCTCATATCTTCATTCAACTAACGTCAAACCCTCTTCCCTTGATGGAATTCTTCGTATCTGATGGAAATATCTTACCATTATACTTCCTTAAAGTATAATGGTAAACTTTTAATGATAAAAAAGTAAAAGTAGACTAAGTATCTTCATATGATTAATAATTCACCCTCTTCACTCGAGGTAATTCTTCATACTTCAACACTATAAATCATTACCAGAAAATGAGACGGTGACATTGGAAACAAAAGAAAAATGAAGAGGGGTTAAGTGTGATGAGGTTCAATGAAGATGTGAAGATGTCATCGAGTGAAGAGATCTTCACACTTAACTCCTCTTCATTGTTCTTTTGTTTCCAATGTCACCGTCTCATTTCCTGATGATGATTTATAAGTGTGAAGAGGTGTTGCTGAGGTATGAAGAATTACCTCGAGTGAAGAGTGAAGGGGTGAATTATTAATCTTATAAAGATACTGAATTTACTTTAGGGAAGTCTCATTTCCTGGTCTTCCTGCCATCTTCACCGTACGACTCTTCATTAGCGAGAAGCTGCGCATCTGACGCAAACCCCTGGATGCCGATGCGAGGACGTTATCATCAGCTAAGCATGCATATGTAACAAGGCGCATTAATTGACACATCAGCCAACACAATGCCCGGTATCATTTGAATTGGGAAGCTTTTGTTCCATTGTGCGGGCAAAAAAATGATCCCACCGGCGGACCTTGGCGCGCGGAATTCGAAATCAAGGATCATCCGATGACGAGACGATCGGTTCGACGCGTGGCGCAGGCCACGCAACCTTGCTCTCGATGTTACCATTGCGAAATGCCCCCGCGAGCCGAACGTGAATAATGTCTCAAGTGCGCGAACCGCGTAGGAAATGGCCACGCTCACTTTTACGAGTCAAACGAAGATGCGTACACGCATTCTTCCTATATATATAGCCGGAACCATCCTCTTCCAAATCATACCAAGACGTTCCTCTGCGAGACGAACATGAAGGTAGGTTGGCTCGCGGCCACTTGAGCGATTACATTGCTTTTCAATTGTCTTCGGTTGCACTCTTCAGCTGGTGCTCTTCACGCGATATCATCATTTTAGACATTGTCGGTAGCTGGTTGAACTTTTCGCTTTTTCACTTGTGAAAATGCACTTTGAATGTCAGACTTCAGCAGGAAAAATTTGGGAGCCTTAAATTTGTTAAGAAAAAGTATATTGAATTTGTTTGGCGCCCCACGTTGGGCGCCAAAAAAAAAGATATTTTTTGGCGCCCAACGTGGGGCGCCAACAAATTCAGTATACTTTTTCTCCACAAGTTTAAGACTCCCAAAATGCTTCTGTTGAAGTCTGACATTCAAAGATCACAAGTGAAAATGCGAAAAGTTGGCGCCCCACGTCGGGCGCCAAAAAAAATATTTTTTGGCGCCCAACGTGGGGCAACAAACAAATTCAATGTAACTTTTCTCACTAAATTAAAAAATATTTTTGTTTGGCGCCTAACGTGGAACGTCATCTAGAAAAATGGTTTATTGGAATTGTGTAAGATTTTAAGATTTCAAATTGATCTAGTAGCCTCAGTTTCTTGAAAGGGTATAAATTGAAGACATTGAACTGGAGAGCATTGAGAAGAATTGTCAAAAATGGTATTTTTCGTCGAGTGTAATATCAGTGTGGCAGTGTGAAAAGGCAATTGTGATTATATGGGGTCAGTTTTTGTGCGGTGTAAAGTGCGAGGGAAACGGTCGTCGGGGGATCGAAGGTACACTTGTGACTGATACCACTAATGGCTGTGCCAGTGGTCGTGGTTTTACCCGTGAAGCTAAAAATGTCGTTCTTCTGATTTGTAGCGGGGTCTGTGATGTGTCTCATTTTTTATCTAATATACATGTTTTCATAAAAGTGTCGTTCGTAAAGTTATTCAAAAGTTTCTATGATAAAACTGTGTTCAAACTAAAATTCGAGAAAAATTGTTAAGGAGCTACGTAATGTGGCTTTGTTAAAAAAAGTTCATCTTTAACTATAAACTATAAATGGATGAAAAGCGGTTTTTTCCATCGTGCTCATTTATAATTTTGCCGTTTTTGTCGTATTCTATTTTCATTTCTTACGTGAAAAGAAAAATCAATCAAGATTGAGTCGGACTATTCGTGTATTTCAATCTGATTATTTTCAGAACATTGCCAAACTATTTTCAGCTTATTATTTGGTTCATGATAAACGCCAAGAGTTCTTTTTATTCTTCTGATAATTTATTTGTATAAATTGAACCGCTTCAATATTTAATATCTTTACTTCTCTCGATATTTTTGTGAGTGTTAACCTTTCTGATTTAATTATATGGGTCTGCCTATAGCCCGAGTTACGAATTTCAAGCTTGAAGAATATATTCAAAAAGTCTAGATTGATTCTCATTTTAAATTTGAAATCTGTTTATTACTAAGGATTTTTCAGATTGAAAAAGGTTTAAACACAGTTTCATAACATCTGGAAATATCCAGGGTGGAATCTGAAATCTTCTGGATAAAGTATCGAAACTATATTTGTTCGTATGGTTATTTTTTCATATCAACTCCAGGTTCTTCCAACCTTATTCATTAATACATCCGAATTAAAAAAAATTTTTATATTATATGATACTTGTGTTTTTCAATTAAAGTCGACAACTGACTGCCCTGCGAAATATCCTTTTGGATGAAAATATTGCTGATATTCCTCACATTACAAAAACCCCATTTTTTACATTTTCCTTAATTGTAAAAAGCTCATTTTGCTACAAAATCTTTAACCAGTCACTTTTTCCAGACTTTCCTAGCCCTAATCTGCACGGTGCCCCTGGCCCTCGGCAGCCTGGAGCCCTCCGGCTACAAGCCCCCGGGACAGCGCCTGGTGGCGCCCCCTCCGACCAGCTACCTGCCCCCCGTGGAGACCTTCTCCCCCTCGAAATTCTACCTCTCGCCCTCCAGCCCGCCTCCGCCCCTGGCCCCCTCCCGCCAGTACCTCTTCCCCGAGGGGTCCAGCACCCCCCCTCCCATCCCCCTCCCCACCACCCCCTACCTCTCCCTCGACGAGGTCTCCTCACTTCCCCTCCGCAGCTACGTGCCCCCCAGCCCCCTCCCCTCCAGCTCCCTTCTGGCGCCTAATTCCCGGCGCCCAACGGACGGCTACCTGGCGCCATCTGGCGCCCAAGTCAAGGGGTCAGCGTTCGCCTACTCCACCCCGGCGCCCTTGGCGACATCCGTTCGAGCGCCCTCTGGACGCTACCTCGGACCGACCAAGCTGAACGCGTTTTCCGGATATCAATATGGCGCCCGTGATAACGCCCTCGGCACTGACGCGGTAAGTTGTTTGTCGGCGATGCCGACAAGTATGACGTAACTTTGCCTGGGTTTGGTATTTTTGGTATCGACGAAGTTGCGGAATTCGCAGCTGCAGTGATATTTCCAGGGCTTTGAGCGCCCAGTTTGGGGACAGTGGACGGTTCTTTTGAGGCGGGCGGTCTAAGGGGAAGGGGGAGGGGTTGAACTATTCAGGACATGTCGATTTGTGGAAATTGTGAGGAGGAAAGGTGTATTCTTTGGTAGAGTATAATAAAGTAGTGTAATTTTGAAGCATATTTATTTTATTGAGGTGCAAGTAAATATGCTTGAATTTGAAAGTGCAATAAGAATGCCTATAACCTATAATCTTTATATATATAAAGAGTGTAGGTTATAGGTTATAACCTATAACCTATACTCTTTACATTATAGGTTATAACCTATAACCTACAATCTTTATATATAAAGATTATAGGTTAGAAATTTAAGATTAACGTCGAATTTGAATATTAAACAATTTAATATTAAATACTCGAAAATCTGGTTTAAAATGGGGGTAGCAGGAAGTGGAAACATTTTTCTGAGGAGGTTAAGGAAAGTAAAACTGTTTCCGGATGAGAAAACGAGTGTTGTGTCATCTTTAAATGTCGCTTTGTTCAAGTTATAAAAGGGTGGGAAATGGACATTTTTATTGTGTCGGTTTGTTCATTGCCATAGATTAAATTGTTAGCTTTCTGACGGGTCAGCAATTTAATGTATTAATCTATCGAAATGTCAGTTTATCTTTGCATCAAGTGGGTAGTCGATTTTACTGTGAACTTCAATCGACTGTGCTGCTAACATTACTCAGTTGTACTGACTTTTCAGTTATTTCCAGAGATAAAAGTCAGCTGGACATTTTAACATGTACATTAGGTGTTTCTGTAATAGTACGACTGACAAACAATTACAAAACTAATAATTGTAATTTTAGTTAAACAAATGTTCAATTGAACTATGAGGTTTGAATAATGAGTCATTTTCGTTTGGTGATAAAATTAAATTTTTAGGAGAAAAAAAATGGAATTTTATTTCGTTTTTAATCTCTCAGCTGTGTAATTCTTCGATTGATATTAAAACTGCTAATGGGAGAGTAGGAAAAAGCGATTTCAAAGAGGTATAAATTACATTTTTTGACTCGTATTTTGCAGGGAAGAAAAAAGAATTTCGATTACAAGTTTCGATACATTTTTCATTAAAGTCTTTAAATGTCTAACATTTCTGAAAATGTAAGGATATAGAGCTACTTTATCAGTTCTCATTTTTTAACAAGATTTCTAATTTTTTAAATATATTTCAGGCTCATACAATAGTATATTTTCAAAACTTTCATTTTCACAAAAATTATCGCGCCAGTCACATTATAATCCTCAATTTCAAAGCACCTAATTTACTCTTCATTTCACAATCTTCATTTCCGAATTCGATTTGGGATAATCTTCACACAAAATCTCCGCTATTCGCTCTTCGCTAAAATCACGAAACTAATTAATTCCATGGTCTTCATAGGTAATCGACGAATTACGTACATTCAATCTTAATTAACTGCTACAATTTCGTCGGCACCAAATCGTAGTCTGTTTATAAACTCCGCATCTTCGGAACTTGTAACTCGGTGACGAAAACGCGCACAATAAATTAAGTTTGCGCGACCGCGCGCTACAAATTGGAACCGTCAAACGTTAACGATAATTGAACGCGGGATTGTCCGAGCGACAAAGCCTCGCGTTTTAATTAAATGGTTATTAAATTAGATTTAAATAGTCAAACGCGCGACGAAATATTTCGGGGCAAAAAATGCGCCTCGCATTGTTCGCGCGAAGGTTACACAATCGGAACCGCGCGAGTTTCGGCGCACAAAGGTTCGCGATTTGTTTGCGCGCAATTCACATGCGACTTTAAGCGCGCGCCACTTTATTGGTACTGAATAATAATTCGAAACTCATTATTCAAGGCGGAATGACATTCGTTAACTGGCATTAATTATTAAATTATTGAGTTATTACATTTGACATGCTTGGGAATTCGCGCACGCCTCGACATTATTATTATTACCATAAATAATCTCACATTATATGACGCAGCGTCCGCGTTTCGACTGTTAATTAATTACGTTCAATATTGAATTAGTCGCGGCAAAATTCCCGGACAATAATCCGTACTTTTTGTCTTCGTGAAGTCTTCTTTTCAATTATCGATTTCTGAGAGCAAAGGGTTTCTTTTTAAGACTGGTATGACGAAAGTTAACATTGCAGTTTAAGAAAGAGGAGTTGATGTAATTCGATTTTCTCGATATGAACATTGTTACACTGTAGAAAAAAGACTATTTTACAGTGCTCTTTAAAGTATATATCCTTATACGCCTGGAAACTGTTAGAGTTAAACTGTAAAATTACAGTTTTAATGTATTCTCACATGTGAGATTCAATTTTTACTGTAAAGGTACCCACAAACTGTAGAATGAATCAATCTAAAAAATTAACTTGCATCTATTCAAATTAAAATGGCATTAATATTTGTTGCTTTAATAATTTTACAACTGATTGTGAATACCTTCAAGAGAATTTTCGAAAGAAACTGACAAACTAAAGTGGAAGTTTGTTGGTCTGAATTCTAACCTCAAATGGTGTCGACGTTTTGTGGAAGAAGTTTTCGTTTTTCGAATTCGATTTCAGAGATTTTCAGAGATTTTCAGAGGTATTCAGAGATTTTAAGATGTTTTCAGAACATTTATCAGAGATTTTCAGAGATTTGATTTCTACAAGGGATAACCTCAAATTTGATTTGAGGTTAGAGAATTCACAGTTCTCCTTTAAAATTAACATATGTTTGCAACTGATATATACTCGAAATTTCCAATACTTTTTTAAAGTGTATGAAGACTCATCTAAAACTAATCCAAAATTGCTATTTATGAACCGAGTGAAACAATCAAATTTAGTCTGATTTTACATCCTCTGATCCTTCGAGAATCGTCCTAATTTGATTTCGCTTAGCGGTCCGTGAATAGCTTTGTATTTTTAGACGTAATTTTGCCGAGCAGGTAGCTGAATAATTCGAAATATCCGTTTTAGAAGCCGGCCAAGTACGAGTACCAGTACCGGGTGAATGACAACTACGGCAATGATTACAGCCATCAAGAGAGCCGCGATGGCGACAGCACTTGGGGTATGTTCAGCGTTCTTCTTCCTGATGGACGTAGACAGATTGTGCATTACGACGCGGACGCAAATGGATACAGACCGAGAATCACCTACGAGGAGCCCCAGCTCGCCAAGGCAAATCAATACCCGAAAAGCGGCCCATATTAACATCATCCCAGAACTTAGATGCGTCCATCGCCGTTGTGTCCTCGATCAAACGCATTTAGCTTAATTGTATATACATTTTTATACTTAAGTGTACCGTTTCAATAAATTTGTATTTTCGCTATTTTGAATTTTTACATCTTTCGCGCCGTCAGGGCTGCCAACGTCGAAGTATTTATTTCCTTGATTTTCAATTTTCAAGGGCCCGTTTGACGGGGAATGATGTCAGTCGGTTATTTTTTATTAATTTTTGCGAAAATAGTGCAGTTCGAGCTTTTTCCGATTCGGTTTCGCAATGCATGGCAGTCCCGGTAACGAGGTTTAAGGTATTTGATCCACGTTGCAAAAACAGGATTACTTAGAATTCCGCGTTGAAACGTGGTAATGGCCCGGCGTGAAAAATTGTTCGAATTCAATTTGTCACCGGAAACGAGAACTTTTGAAAGCCCACGAGCAGATCAATGGCCGCGTCTGTCAAAAAGCGTCGACTCGGACGCGAGTCCCTTACGAAACAGTGATTTGCATACGAGGATTTCACTTATCTTTCTAAACGTCCGTTTCGGATGCAAATGGATCACTTGGTGCCAAAGTTACAAAATTGGTTACCTCGATTTCCAAGACCTCGGAAATACGTCGCGCTCGCCTGTGCATCCAACAAGAATCGTGCATCGTTAGATTGAAAACCAGAATTTCAACATCTGGTGATTTTTATGACGTTCAAAAGTTCAGTTAGTCGTTCAAAAACGAAAATTTACTACCAAATCGAAAAAGGAATTAGCGGAACAAATCTCATGGATTTAATCTTCTTCCTTCGAGATTCTCGAAAATTTTTAAATGTCTCTAGGAAATTAAGCGTTTCATCCCTGACTCCATCGAAAATTTCCGCTGTTAATGAGGTTGCTCGGTTGTAAATCGTCGCGATTCATCGTCGCCATAAATATCGAAAGACAAATTTTGATTATTCCCCCCGAAACTGCCGGGGTGTAATCCTAAGAATGCAAACGTTATCTGCGAGGCATTTAATTCGTAACATCAAGATTAGAAATACGGCATCGTCGTCCTCCCTCGAATGAAAGCCATTACTTCGTTTCATTTGGAGAGTGCTCGCAATACGTAAACTTAGATCTCATTACTTTCACATTGTGCACAACAGTTACGATCCGAGGTTACAGTTACCCCGCCGACTGAATTGGGGCGTCATTTTTATTGATCGGAAGGCTGCCTTTGGAAATCAAATTTAGAGGCCTGTTTCATTGATCTCGTTATATTCGGCGATATAATTAATAATTAACCTTGATATTGACCGAAGGAATCTGAAATCACAACTCATACGTTAAAAACTGAAAAATAAATCCCTCTCGAAGAGATACTGAAAATAAAAACAAAAATAAAAACAAATCACGTACGGCATTGCAGAGAAACAATAACACAACGTGCAACATAAACAATAACAAAGGTGGCGTTCGGTGAAGGTGAACTATGATAACAAAACAAAATCCAGGGGTCGTTCGATCAGCAGTAAATAAGAGCAGAAGAAGCGAGGTCAAACAACTAAACCAATAACAATAAATCGAAAATGATAGCAAACACAAGAGCAAAATAAATGACGGTAAAAAGAAAATGGACAGGCCAAAACAGCGTCAATAAAGGGAGCTAGGTGAAAATAAAGAAAGAGAAGGACAAAGGCGCGAGCAAAAATAGCAGTGTTGGGAATTTCGCGCAAAGACCAATTAATCTTATTAATTGGCGTCGAAATAAAGGCAAAGTGAAAATGCCCCCAGAGTGACATTAAAAGCACAGCAGCAACAATGCTTGTTTATGCTCGGTGCGCCCGATCTGTGTTGCAAAAGTATCTTGCGCGAATCTCCCGCGAATCGTTGAAAAGGAACGACAAAGGTTTTGTCTCGCAACGCTGGCGTTCCGGTTGACGCTACACGGGGCCATAATTGTATATAATTTGTGGCGCTCGGCACACGCCTTGTTTACACAAGTATGTAAACACAAAATCATCGACGCGCCATCTTCCGGCCGATTAATTAGTTTGATGCTAACTTGGCGATCGCCAAGTTAGCGAGAACAAACGCCAAGGATCCGGTATTGTTAGGGTCAGTTTTACCCGGCTAACGAATCGCGACGAAGTAATTGACGGAAAAATGCGAATGATCGTGATTCGATCGTAACGAGGGAATTATTTCCTTTCATTCATTTTCGCATTGTATTGGCTTAATAGGTTGTGGTTCTGAAGCAATTTGAGATTTTTATTAGAACAAAGGGACTGTGGCTTGAAAGGTTAAGGTGAAATGGTAATCCTGTTTTATCGACGGATTCACTTCGTTGGTTTTTTTGAATAGTCGAGAATGAAGGGAGCCCGACCGTTTGATGATTCGGTGTGATAACATTTTATTAATTTTTTTAGAAACTAGGATGCAAAGTGGTAAGGGTTGAAGGAATAGTGCTCTACCATACCGACGGAGAAACTCAATTGGACAAAGTAACTTTTCAGTTATAAAGATAACATAGAATGTCAAAATATATGATTAGACTGAAAACGGAGACTTTTATTTAATATGAATCACCCTCTTTTACTCAGTCCCAACATCTTCCTCTCTCGGTGTAAGGGAAAAAGATAGTTCTACCTTACCATCAGAGATTCTCCGTCGGTAAGGTAGATTACCTCTGAAAATAACCAATAGAGTCCTACAAATCGTGTTGCTGTATTTAATCCAATGCTAAATTAGCATTGGATTCAATACGTCGTTAATTGGTTCGGTGTTATACGTATAAACCTATTTGTGTTGTTTACGTATACGTATAAACGTATAGCCAGTGTTGGATTTAAGAAGATGTCATGCGGAGAGTTACCGACATTACATTTTTTATTAATTAAACACAAACAAAGGAGAATGAAAGAGTTTTATGAGAACTGTTCGATTTTCTCACTGTTTAGATTCATTTATTTAAAAAAATTGACATATAAAAGAGTACATTTGAGGAGAAAATGTACATGCCGTTTTCAAGGTGATTGTAGTTTTTAGCAGAATAGGTTAATTGAATTGAAATACGACTGCGATTTAATTCTCCCAAAACTCAATATTCGACCGGTTCTCATTTAAATTCTTCATTTTCGTTATCAATTATACAAAGACTCTAACTCCGTGACTATAGACATGTGATATCCTCTTAATACCGTGTCTCACTGGAAACACTTCCTGTTCCATAGAATGGAACTGAATTACCGTATTTTTTCCCCCTCAGCATCTCGAACTGTCAAAATTTCAACATTCCCAGACCGGAAACGTCGAGACCCATTCGACCACCGAAACTCCACGGATGTCTAAGTCCGAACTCGTGGAATCGCGCGGCCATAATTTTTCATTTCGCGCGCGCAGCATGAGCTCGAGCGATTTAATTAAACGTGCTCGTTAGATAAATCAAAAATAAAAATTTCGCAAACAGCGTGAAAAGTGTAATTGGAATCGACTTGGGCAACTCGGGAGCCGCGTCGGGGGGTCAAGAATCCCGCGCAGACGGCGCATCGAGAGTCAACATAATAATTCTCGGGCGAGCGTGTACGGTTTAATTAACGTCGCGATATAACTCGGCTTTATTGGCCGAACGCGATGGTGGGAGGGAGAGGGGGACGGAGAAAGGGGGGGGGTGAGTGAGAGTGCCCCCCCCTTCGCCGGACTCAAGATAAAAGACAATAATCGGTGTTTACGCGCGGATTTATGGCACTCGTAAATAGTGCATTAATGTCGTCAATCTGTCGTCGCACACGTGTGCGCAGACGGCCCGGAGTTGGAGAGGCGCGGAATGAATTAAAGTATCAATTGTTGTGGCGCGATTGTTCGCGGAGCGATGTTATCGGGCGATCGGCGAAGAAAGGCCACGAGACCTGAGGAGAAAAAAGAGGGGGGGAGAGATTTCAGATGGCGATTCCGATACAATGGAGAATTTGTTGGATTTATGCAGATAGGTGTCGAGGTATATCGAAAATGGGCGTCTGTTGTTGGGTGGGGTTTGAAAAATGGGAAAAAATGACTCGGACAGAAAGATAAAGTAGGAGACAAAGGGAGGTGTGAAAAAGGAGAGATGATGCGAGATAATGCAAATAATTTGAAAAGAGTCAATGAATGAAGAGTTCCCTAGGAAAAGTTGGAATATACATATAGAGAACATATATTCCCAATATATTTTTAAAAGAAATATATTCCCAATCCAGTTACAATATTTTTCAATCAACCAGCTGACAAAACTTCCTTGCCATAACGGGGACTTGATCTCGTGTTCTTTCACGCAGAGGTCTGAAAGCATAACCACTCAGATAAAGTTGTTATACTATTACAGTTACAATATATTCCCAATATATTCTCAATGTTTGCAATATATTGGGAATATATTGGGAATATATCAGGAATATATTTCTGTTTTTACTATAGGGTTTTTAAAGAATAGAGGACTGATAGCTGAAAATTGTAATGTAATTGACATTGTGCGTTTGCGCGTCTCTTTTTATGGAAGCCCACTATACCATTTGCTTTTACCCATTCGAACGACAAATAAAAGTCATGAAAATGAATAATTCGCGAGCATCGTTACGTTTTCATTTGCACATGCAAAACGGTCCGCGGGGTAGGTTGCATTATGTATAAACAAGGTGAAAAACAGATGTTCAATGAATCGCATGCATTCGCATCATTTATTCAGTGTTGTGTAACCTATATTGTACAACGTAATCTGGCTTTCAAAATAATTACACTATGGAATATAGATAACGTGTAAATGTGAGCTTTATAAACGTTGCACGACGCAAAAGAGTCGCCAGCAGGCTCAAAAACTGCAAATAAAATATTTCATACATAATAATCTCGATGTCGCGCGCAGAAACAACGATTTTTTGTACGATTTTTCCGCTACCACGGCACTTTTAATGACTTTTTGACGGAAGGTTCAGTAAAAAGTAAAATGCAGTGGAATCTCGATTTAGTAGCATTGGGTGCCCTCGATTTTATACAAGATATTCGGAGGAGAAATAAACGTGAAGTGAACTACTAAATCGAGGTTTTACTGCAACGAGCAACTTTCCGACACTGCTATGATTAAAGTCATGCTCAAATAGTAACTCTCACGATAGATACTTTACACCGTAAAAATTGAGTTTCTAGTTCTACTTTAAAATTAAAGTATCACTGTAAATTACAGGATTACTGTAGTGTTTTAACTTTGGACCAATTAACTTTCAGCAAATTAAATGCTGCTCGAAAATCGTAGTAAAACTTGAATTTTACAGTAAAACTAGAAACTGAACATTTTTTTTACAGTGTACTAAGCAGTGTTGCAAATTTGGATTTCAATTCAGAAATGAATTGCGGTACCGACCGTTTTCAAAATTCTTTTACGATTTTCACGAAAATCGTAGAATTTACGATTACAGTACAAACTCCTACTATCCGACTGACTTTATCTTTCTCTAATTTCTAATCGTAAACACTGGCAGACATGTCAACGTTTACGACTGTCGAGTGTATTTCCGTTGGCTTTTCGTCGAGATTTTCGGTACCGCGAGTCGTGTCGGAGTGCCAAGTTATGTACATTAGCATTTAATATTGGTAGCCGGCGTTGGACGGTGGGTAACCATTCATGCCAGTGCCGTAACCCGGCCCCTCCTGCGAGTAAGTGACTTTTGGTCTGTATCCATGCTGGTCCACTTCGTATTCCACGGTCTGACGACGTCCATCCGGAAGCAGAACGTAGTATACTCCGCGCGTCATGTCGCCGTCGCGACTCTCTCTGTGGCCGAAGTCGTTGTGCGAAGGCTGATCGTATACCATGTACTCGAAATTGTATCTTGCTGGGGCCTGAAAAAATTGGTGCCAGCAACGTAAATATGATCCCTAACAGACAAATCTCTAAAACACGTAGATTCGAAGTGGAACCTACGTGGAATCTACGTGCAAATGTTCCTCCGTGTAGCATCCACGTGGATTCAATGTTCGATGTCTATACGGGATATTACGAATTTCGAAATAGTACATTTCAGTCCAAGGGCGCAAAGTAGATTTTTTCTCCGTGGTGGGAACAATATTTTTTATCTTACTTGCAAAAAATTGTATTAAACTTTTTACATTAAGTATTTACTTTTAATTTGTTATACTTTTTTTACATTAACATTAAACTTTTTGAGTGTCTTTAATTAAAAAAGTGCTATAGAAAAAGTGAAAACTCATAATAAAGGGTGAACACAAAATATAAGGGTAAAACAATAGAAATGATAAACGGAGGAATAAATGTATGGAATAGGTTTAGAGATAGAGGGATAAGAACATCAAGTACAGAAATGTGATCTATGGGAACCCTCGAATTGAAAGCAGCCAAACGGCATATATAATGGGAAGACAAGTCATGAATCATGAATATATTACCAAAGAAAAAAGTAAACCCACCACATGTAAACAAATGCACTCAGAAGGGTAAACATAAAAGCAAATAAAAGATAAACAGAACAATTAACCGCCGGTAAAACCGAGAAACACGATGATAATCGAAAGTAGCTACATGTATGAATAAATCATCTGCCCAGAAGAGCGAAATAACCGTATAAAGCAAGCAAACGCGATCGTAAACAAATTAAAAAGAAATACTCCACTTAACCCCTTTTCTCTCTGCGCTATTTTTATCTTTAACTGCACATTCGAACACGGTGCTCCTATACAAATTCTATAATCACCAGCGATATCTTCGTTACCTTTCCCATGCAAATACACTTTCATTTGCCCGAATGCGAGTGCAATTTCAATTTGGCGCCTCGAAATTCCCGCCACGAATTGCGCGGGAAATTCGAATGCATCAAATTCAAATCCCGCGGCAAAATTGCGCGGCAAATTCGAACGGCTGCGAGCACGATTCGTTAGCATAAAACAATCTTCCCGATCATTTCGCAGGTCGTATTTACTATCCGAAGACTCACTTCGCCGTAACCGTCGCCGTAACCGCCGCCTTGTCCTGGAGGGCCGTACTGCTGATTAGGTGGAAGGTACTGATTAATTCCGCCAAATTGACCGGCGCCACCTTGTCCCGGATACCCAGTAGGATTATTCTGGGGTGGACCGTAAAGCTGGTTCGGCGGCAAGTACTGCTGCGGCGGCGGCTCCGGTCGTGCACAGACCCCCGCCGCCAATAACACCAATAACGCCGCTGCCCGGGAACTTATCATCTGCAAGGAAGTCACCTTTATAACTCGCTGTAATTTCCGGCGAAACTTCTATCTCTTGAATTTATTCAATTACGAAGAGTTCCTCCACATTTTCCAAGTTCAAAAAGACAGCACAAATTAAAAAAATGAAAATTTAATTTCTGTTGCAGGCGCCATCTTCGATCCGCCATCTTGGATTATTTCAATTAGGAAGAACTTCGCCACATGTACCTCCGCGTCGAATTCCGCCCAAGGTTTCTAACTGTGGACTATTACTGGAGAATACTGTAAACGACAGAGTCGTTTGCATCACACGACTGAGTAATGTAGAATAGGACAGAAAATCGTAAGCTCTAAAGGTAAACAAAGATGACAAAAATGGAAATATTTTATTTATCCTTGTTTATCTTTGGAGGTTACAATTTACTGTCCTATTCTACACTATGTACGTTTGGGTATTTATGTGATATGGTGTTTAGCACAACTGATTTCAACTTACGTCAATAAAATCTGCATTCTACGAACAAATGTTTATTGACGAAGAAATGGATTTGAAATTACAGCCCCGCAAGCTACTAATGTGATTTTTTGAACAAATCTAATGAAAACTGCCATATCGGGCTGCCTCGTTGAAAATTCGGCGCGAAAATTCAAATTCGCGATATGGCGTGGCGGAATCCGATTGATCTGCTCATTTTCCGCGCGATCCTTCACGAAAAGTTGCAAGATGGAAATTTTCATCTTTCATCCCTGACGCAACTCCGTCATTTTGCAACTCCGCCGATTGGCTCCGGAGTGAGAAATGCGGCACAGTTGCGTGCTGAAATCTGTAACGTGGATCTCTCGGTGCGCGCATAATACGGAGATGACACCATACCGCGCGGTTCAATAATAATTAACTTTCCCGTGTCGGTCCTCCGGAGAACACGTACTCTCGCGCAACGCATCTGCATGCACACGGATTCATATACAAATCAGTCGTAATGGACTTATTCGGTCCGCAACGCCGCCATTGTTAAAGGCCGGCTGTTTTGCATTTTTCCGCGCAACTGATGAATGATGAACCTATTCACGTCGTTGCGTTCGATTTAATCGGTCTTTCAGTTTGAACAATGATTAAGAAAGGAGAAAAGGATGAAGAGATTAGGAATAGAATTTTACTGGCTCTATGGTGCAAATTGCAATGGAAACTGACAGTTTGTAATTCGAATTTAATTTCTTGAATAATCGTCTAGGGAGAAAAATACACAAAAAGAAATTTAAAGAATTTCTTTATTATTGCATTTTGAAATCGAGACTTTAATGAAATAAAACTTAAGTGACGATTGAAATTCAGAAATTTCGCAATTTTTAGTAGGAAAGTCAACGCTTATGGTTTAAATAAAAATTTCAACTTTTATCTGGAAATACTTTAAAGCAAGGAAAGAAATGAATTAACGTAAAAGAATTTCAAGTTATAAATTTGGAGATTTTGAAAATTTTAACAATTTTGACAATTTGGACAATTTTGAAGATTTTGGAAATTTGGAAGATTTTGAAAATTTTGAAGATTTTGAAATTTTAAAAATATTGAAGATTTGGACAAATTTGAAGATTTTGGTAATTTTGAAGTTTTTAAAAATTTAAACAAATTTTAAAATTTTGAAGATTTTTTAAATCGTTTTTTTGAAATGTGTTAAAGATTTGTTAAAGAAACATTTTGGTGCAAAATTTTTACCGAAGCGACCAATATGTAAACCTCATAACTTTAACAAATATGCAACAAATGGGCCCATAAATCTGTCGAAACACTTTTAAACGCACGCGACTGTGAAACGCGAAATTTCGCCATACAATGATGCGGCTTCTAACAATGTTACGATTACTATTTACAGTGCCAATAAAATCAGTCGCTCGGCGGATATAAATTTATAACAGTTATTAATTACGCAAGCGTTGCGCGGATTTGCATATCGCGCTCAAGTCCGCGTTCGGTCGGGAAAAATGCGAAACATTCGCGTTAGATCGCATTGTGCACCTTGTAATTGAAAAACGTACGAATCCGTGTTGCAACGGAATGTCGCCGTTAATAGCAAAATTCAGAGAGCGACGATCGCTATAACTTTTAATTGCTCGCCATTAAAATCGGCTTTTTCTTAATGTTCGTTTTTATTCCAGGAGCGACATTCCTTTTTTTACCCTCAAATCAGCTCGTGCTTTTTTTCATTTGCATTTGCAATTTCACTGCAGTGTCAGGATGGGAGAAAATAAAGAAATTAAGTTTTTTCCGTTTTCAGACATTGCGAACGTTTTCAAATAATGGAAACTATTCGGAAAATAGTGAGATATAATAAAAGAGTGATTGAATAAAATTTCATTTTTGTAATAATTTTTTTAATTGCGTTAGAAAAAATATAAAAGAAAAAGTTTTCCAGAAAATTAATTTTGCAATTAGAAGTGTTAAAATTTGACAAAATTTTCAGAAATTATTCGTCATAGTAAGTTCTCAGCTGGCGTAAAATTCCACCTCTCTGACATTTCTTTTGAAAAATAAGCCAACCACGATCTAAGCGATCGCGATTTGATTTACGAACGCCAATCGTATCGCAGATGAGGGGATCCACGCTGTTTTCGCAAAATTTCGCCGCGTTACATCGCCGTCACATTTTCACGGGATGACTAATTCGATTGGGGTCGCCGGTGTCGTAAGACTTTTTTGTTCTTTCGCGAACGCGGAAAGATGCGACGATAAAAACTGCTTTTCGATCGAGCGATTTTTCGTCCTGCCGCCTTTCCCAGTCGAATTTCAAACTTCCGCGAGCGAACATTCAATTTCCTCGCAAGTTTCGAAAATTGTTCAACCAATTGGACACTCTTGGATTACGGTTCGTTTCAATTCCCCCGCGTTTGCCGTTAAATAAACAACTTTCGCAATTTTCAATTCAAAAATGCACAAGGCTTGTCAAACACGCGCAAAAGCCTTTTTACGGCCACTTTACTGCCGTTTCACAAAATTGTCTGCGATAACGTTTAGTTGCAATTTCCGACGCACTTATCTGCAAAAGTTTAAGCACGCGAATGGATGATTTCAGCCGCGTGCCCCCGCGGCCCGAATAGCCCCATAATCATTTCGACGTAACCGAGTTAGCGCTTTTATTATTTAATACGCGCATTCCGTGTATTAATTAATTATCCCAATTACGAGGTCGAAGAGGTCGTAACTAAAGTCCGCGAGTTTTGCGATTCGCTGTAATTGAGTTATCGCACCGGCAGGGGGCGCTTAAGACGATATGAAATAAGTTTCAACGACGTTGCCGGGCTTCACTTGAATTTCGAAATTCCGACGGTAATGGCAAAATGACGGTTGATTGCATTTTGGCGGGAAAGTTGCGGATTTCGAATGCCCGAATCGGCTTTATAGGTTTCCCGGGAAAAATGCGAAATTGGAAATTAATTTCGCGGAGTGAGATAAGGTAAACGCGCATTTACTTTAATAATCTGATTAGTGCCGTCTTCGTTTTATGGATTCTGTTTTGAAATCGGCTGAGTGGAATTTCGCAATTGCGTTACGTAAGGGAAATTTGAATAATTTTCTTGGTTCCCTAAAATTTTTTTTTAAATAAAAGCTATTGCACATTTAAAAAAATTATTTCGTTTTGAAACCACACTAAGGTCTTATGTGTGCCATTTTTTGAAAAATTCCCAAAATTTTACACTAATTTTAATTTTAAATGCCTTTTTTTGTTAATTTATCACTGAAAAATGTTGACAAGCACAAAGATGCACGGATAAAAAATAAGTTTTTTTCACCTCACTGCAGGGTCCAAACTCACGATTCAAATCGGAGGCGAGATTATCCGAACGTGTCGTCGGGGTGTTACGCGCCGAGAAAAAGAAGCGGCTTGCGCGAATGTTTATGGGAGGATGACTATGGTGCTGAGTGCGAGGTACCATCCACTTTGGACGGGTTATATACTTTCGCGGGAGCGCGTATCATCCTCCGTTCTCCGATATGTAACATTACGAGCAAGGCCGTTGCGTCACAAATCGCCAGACGACGCAATGACAACAATTATAGGGGTACGTTGGGGTGACTAAGGTTACGGAATGTGGGCTGCGGTGCGGCTTCACGGTAACATTGGGATTTACAGCAAAGCGATGGGGTGCGAGGATTTCCGAGCTGGGAGACAACGTTAATTTGTATTTCGTACGCTAAGTCGTAATCGGAAGCCTTTTGCGGATTGAAATTGTTAATTGAAATTTTACTTCTATGCTTAAGGTGACGCATCGGTTCAAGTAGAGAAATGTTTTAAAAGCTTTCTAACATGTTTTGAGCTTTGAATGAAACTGGAGGGTTGCGAAAAGCGGAATTGAGAAACAAATTGTAAAAACCAAAAAAGGTGTAAAAAGGTATAAATAAAATATAATTTTTGTGAAAATATATGAAATTTCGATTTGAGGAAAATGATGAATTTTGATATTTGTCATTTTGCTTTATTCATTCAGGAGTTTTTATTTATTATTTATCATTCCTTTAATTATAAATATTGTAACAATATTTTTTAGGTCAGATTGTTTTCCTAGTAATTAAAATATTTCGTTGAAGTATTTAAAGAATTCTGTCATTTGTGTTTTTAAGTAAATTATAATTCAAACAACAAAAGTGATGTCCTTTTGTGAGGAAAAATGATTTAATTTTTATACAAGGGTCAATTAAAATTCAATACAATATTCACATAAAAAATTATAAACACAAAAATAATGTATTGATGAACATTTTCAGTCGCAGATATGAATATTTTTCTGTTTGAATATATACATTACATTTTAAACACAGTGATTTTATAAACTGATTTCCAGTGCGAAAATTACCATTCTTTTCCATTAAAAACGGATAAAGCCAGTCCATTTCTTATTAACTGGATCGATCACATAAAAATTGAACTCTAGTTAAAACAGATTACCCACTGTTTCCCAATAAAATTGAATAAACCATGTTCATAGTATATATTCAATACTATATATTGTAAACATTAACTATTGAAGCTTACTAACCAATTGAAATATTATTAATGTAACCTATTTGTCAAAATGACAAAATTAGTGTACCATTCACCTCTCAAGTCGATTTCAAAATCGACAAATCATAACAAAAGCAACATTATCTGCAAGCATTTCTACAAAGATCTCTAAAAGAAAACTTTTACATAATAACATAAAGATGTCACTATATATTCATGATGCAACCAATCCAATATTATAGTTATTTCCTGAGTGTAAAACTTTTCCAAGTCATAATCATCGGCAAAAATGATTTTCAAACATTTGAAAATTGATCATCGATACATTCTACTCATTAAAAAAACGATCCCTTTAATCTTATTAAAAATATGAAAATTCTGTCTTTCTCTTTTTTCAAATTTTTCAAATCCCAATTCCATCGCCTCCCGATTTATTCAGAATTCCCTTTGTTCACTTAAATGGTAAAAAATCGTCTGCCTGCGATTCACGCATTTCGGCACCTTCACTTGAATCGCAAGCCATCGCAACAATCAGATGAACGTCTTGTAACAATCGATCCGCGGCATCGACAGGTAGCAGTTATATTGAATCACGCCTTGACAGTCCTGTCAATCAGCGCATTCCTGTCACAATCCGTCGATTTCCATTTCGATTCCCGCGGTACGTGTAATTGTCATCAGATCGAATCAATTGTCTCCAACAATTGTTTGTCTGCCTTTTCTCATTTTTCAAGATCCACTTGAAATACGAGATAAAACGGATTTCATCCCATCCGAGCGAGTAAGCTTTTTAAATTGCAAAATCCGCCTGAAATCTGGGGAAAATCGAATAAAAAAACGGCGACACGCAAACACGCTTAAAAAATGCCCGAAGACGTATCGAAGGCGGAAATCGGAAAGTCCGAAGCCAAAGTGGCACTGCGAAGTGGGATAACAGTTTGTTTAGATTTGGTAGTCGACGAGTAAATGTCACATCAATCTTTATTTAGAAATACCAACATTACAACGTAATTCTCCGAGCGATGCTATCGAACAAACCGCCGCTGTAGGTCGCAGCGTTGTTCTGCGATTGGCCACCTTGCCTGACGACATAGAACCTTTTTGACCATTTTTTGTGCCGAAAAAAACGGATAAAGCATACGATGCGTTTATACGCGTTTATTTAAATGTCAATACCTCGACGAACAAACGCAGTGTAATGAAATAAAAGTATATCTGACCGCGTCTTACTTTCACGATGTCCAGCTTAATTCCGCATTGTACGGTTTCGGGTCACGTAATCCCTTTTGAATAATTAACTCCCTTCGAGAAATAAAAGTCGAAAATTTGTCGAAAAAACTGCATTGCGATTAGTTTTCTCCATTCATTTTAGAAAAAAATTATTTCATCGCTCTCTGAGAAAAATGTATTTAGTTACCATTACCAGGAGAAATTGTTGCTGAAGAAAATGGTGGGGATGAAAAATGTTTTAAAAATATTAATAAAGCATTATTAAAATATTTTATATTTATTTTAATATTTAAAAAATATTTATATAACGTATTCAACAAATTATTTTTAAAAATCTTTAAATAATATTTTTTTAATGTATGTAAAACATTTTACAAATATTCATAAAGTATTATTGAAATATTGTATATTTTAAATATTGCGAAAAGGATTTAAAAATGTTTTAAAATATTTTTTAAATATTTTATAACTATTTAAAAAATATTAATAAACTAATATTAAATATTTTATATTTTAAATATTCTGAAAAGGATTTAAATATGTTTTTAAAATATTTTTGAATATTAAACAAATATTTATATAATATGATTACAATATTAAAAAATTATTTTAATAAATCTTAAAAAAATATTTTTGTAAATATATAAAACATTTATAAAATTTTTTTTTAATATTAAATAAAATATTTCACTGAATTATTTATAGGGAATCAATAGGAAATCATTTTTACAGTCAGTAGTTACTCTTACTATATTTTATGGTTAACATCCTACTAACCATTTAGCGGTTGGGAGTACAAAATTATTGTACAAGTGTTTCGGTAACTTTTCCCAAAATATCCAAATTCGAATTTCCTTGCGCAAAATTTCATTATTCCGCAAAAACCTCTATATTAATCAGCAGGGCACTCTCCATTGGAAGTGTCATATTTCCCCGTCGTTTTAAATCCAAAAACGCGTCCCTGAGAAAGTCGCTGAAAAATGGCCGTTTTACCCTTGATCCGGCATTTGCGCCATGACGAAACGCGGCTTTGCCACCCCCCTCTTTTGACTACCGTGTCGCCGCTTATTATTTGGACGATAATGTGCGCCGGGACCATCTACGGTATTTTAATAAAAGCGCGCGTCGGATGCCGTCTTCGCTGATATATTATTCGATTTTAAGAACATGCTTAATCTGAGCGGCGCGCGCTCTCTCAGCGTCCTTGACATAATTACGGACCGGCGAAAAAAGGGACGAAATTTGGTGATATCATTTGAGGATGCTCGATGTGCTCTTGTGACGAAAAACGCGGAGACACGCAGATGGTTATCGCGGCGAGTTGCGCTTCGACACTTTTCTGTGCCCTTTGACCTGCTGACAAAGTCAGCGGTGATGTAATTTTTTGTCGAGTTTTCGCAGCGTTTTGCGCTGAAAGTAGGGATGGAGATAATTAAGCTTTTAAACATTTTAAAACGTGGTTGCAAAAATATTTTACAAAAACGAAAAAATGACACAGACAATTTTAAATTGTCTATGTCATTAAAAAATTTTCAATTAAAAAAACATTTTAAAAATTGTACTTGAATTAATTTGATTTAATTAATTTAACTTTAATTCATAGATTCAAAAAGTATTCTAACTAGGTTAATTTCCAGATAATTCAAATTAATGTGGAATTTGGCTAAAAATCCAATTCTTTTCTAGTCATTCTTATTAACATTTTTTGTTATATACAAATTTTTTAATTATTTTCTAAATTTGTGTTTTGAGTCGTTCACGCATTGTCGGTTTTTGGAATTTGCTTATTTGAGGTAACCTATTTGCTAATTTGTAAATCTAAATTGGCTCGTTGGGAAACAATGCTTACAGAACAGTTTACATCAAAATGTCCAAATAATGCACGTCACAGCCAATTGTCTGCCTCTGTATATATCTAATTATTTATCAATTGATATGCCCCATTAGAGTCCTTTGTAGATTTGACGGCACTAATACAAAAACTGTACCGATACATAGACTAGTTCTATAATTATCTAATCATTTGTCAGTGGCATGTTTCATTACACAATCGATAGGACGAAAATTATGTTCAACACAAAGCCGCGGAATTGTAAACGCTGAAAAATGCGAAAGTTACTTCCAATTATTTTTATCGCACAAAAGAACTGCCACACAAACGCGTTACGCTGAAAACAAAATGTAATCGAGGGAAAAAAGCGGACTATAATTTAAATCACGTCTCAGTCGTCGGCTGTTTTTCATTAGCACGCTCGTTCGAAATGAAACGTATAATTAAAGTGCCATTCTCTCATTTCTATATTTCCTGATAACAGTTATTCCAGCTAAAGACCGGCTGTGTTGTATTTTCCATCGAGAATTAAATAAACGAGGACACCGTCCGCGCGTTCGAGTAATAATTAGAATATTTTTCCAATTCCGCGTTCTTTTTTAAATTCGACGACAGACTGCGTCGTCGCTTTCAGTCGGAAAAATAATTTTGGATTCAGTTTTTCCGCATCATGTCTGGTTTCTTTGTTTTCGACGGATCGATTCGATGTACTGAAACGAGTTTAAAAAAACAAATGAGCTAATTAATCAAATGTTTTTTTATTTACCTGTAAAATATAAATAAATAAATTAATAATTTAAAAAATTGGAGATCTAACTATGTCCGTGAAAAAGTGATGAAAATGATTGGAAAAATTTGGCAGAGACTAAAGAAAGATGAATGCAATTTTTCATTAACTATTAATTTTTAATTTTATTAATTTGTATGCAGTAAAGTATTAGTTAAGTTCAGTTTTTATAAATATCGTAATATTTTATATTTTAACTAATTGTATATTTATACAAATAATTAAAGTATTCTTTTTATAGGTTAAAAATGGGCGGAGTCTGTAAAATCTGTACGAAATAAAACTATTCAGCCTTTCCATGTTAATCTTTTTAGACTTTTTATTGATACAATGGAATTCAATGATTAATTGAATTCCATTCAATGATTAAATTGAAATAACATTCTTGAATAATCGTCGATTAACATTTTTTGCAAAGTATGAAAGTTATAAGTTCCAGATGAGTAGTATAAAAAATTAATGTTTTTTACCTTGTTATCTATAATGTTTAAGTTACTTTATTTAGATAGTTCCCAAGCCGAGAATCAATTCAAGTAAAAAATATTTTATTGTAAAATGGCTGCAAGACAAATTTCGATACAAATATATAAGTTTTTTAAATTGAAAGAAGTAGCGGCCAATGAGAAATCAGTATTTTTTCAAAAAATACTGAATTAAATTTTATCCATTTGGAAGTTTCCTGTTCGATTTAGCCCCATGTTGATTTATACTGTAATACAATTACTTATTATTTGACAAAAATTCTATTTAATTTATTTAAATTTTGTTATTTATTATATTTTTTATTTTTAAATATATTATTAATTAATTAAAATAATATAATAAATAAACAATAAATAACATAAAATAAAATAATTAAAATAAAAAATTAATCAATTAAAACAAAATTAAAATATTTATATATTTTATTTGATACATTTATTATTTTATATCATATAATCTAATAATTAATATTCAGAAAAAACTGATTCGATCCAATTTGATCCAATTTATTTATTTTTCCCCAAGTTGGTCTTGTGCCCATTTTACAAACTTTATAACTTGAACTGATTCTCGACTACTGGGTCACTACTTTCCGATCCCGAAGCATCTGATTTTACCAGTCGATGCTGTAAAAATAAGAACACAGCTGGTGATTTTACCGACCCTTTTCACTCGATGTCTCCACTTTGCTGCGACGTTGAAGAATCGGCGCGAATAAAAGCCGCGCCTGATAAAGCGGAGACGCCGAAATACCTCGGACTTCGCAACTCGGTCCCGAAAGTGGTCGGCAGAATTCCGCACTTCTTAATCCGCGAGCGAGTTGTGGCGCAAAAACGGGACGAATAGTTTTAAAAGGATTTGTAGGTCAGCGCGAGCCGATGAATATTAATTCGGCCAAATTGCACTCGACGAAACTGAAATTGGTTTAAATCAATTTAGCCAAACTTTGCGCTGCTAAATAGCGAGTAATTATACTAAGTAACAATCAATTTAATCAATGTCAGGGGATTTTACTAAGGCAACTAAACTTGCTCGAAGTCACGGTGGCGGCTTTTAATTCGGTCGCGCGTTAAACTTGGCCGGAAATAATGCAGCGACGGACGGGAAATCCGGCTATTTTTCAGCCGATCTGCAAATTTTATTCGCGACATTCAATTTGCACAACTTTCGGACTGGCGATCGATGCTTTGTGGTAAGTTTATGTATAGAATGACAACGTTTAGTCAACCGAATTGAAAACGAAATGAAGTTATAATTTTGAGGTTTTTGGTTTGGTATCACAGTGTAAAGTGGTTAGTAGACGATTTTCGCAAATCGAATAAACGAATAATTTTTACGTTAAATGGACTTAAATATTTAATTAACTCAGTGGCGACTGAATTTCGTTTTGTTGTTACACCGCGAAATCGTGTCTGGATAAAAACAGGAGGAATTAAACATGCACCGCTGCAATTACAATTGCTATTCGCGGTGAGCATGCAGAGAAAAAATATTGACGCTGAATTCACATACTGAGCGATGTTGATTAAAAATTGAAATACTTGAATTTTATTTTGACGGTAACTTCGAAGATTTTACAATTTGGATATTTGTTTAAGCGATAAAATTAAAAAAGTATCAAATTAAAACAAACGAAAATTAACTCGTAACTGCTCTCTTTTGGAAAAATATATTAAACTGAATTTAATATGAAAAATAATATTAGATTTTATATTATTTTCATAATAAATTAAATTTATTACTTAAGTAAATCAGATGAGTCAGAATCTGTTCTAAAAATTTTAGTACGATATTTGTAAAAATGATTAAACTCTGTAAATCGGAATGTGATAATTTAATTTTCAGTTGTTACATTATACTTTCAGAATAGTTTGAATGCATTGAACTAATGCGCGTCGAATAGGAAATGTTATAGCTTGAAATGTTTCAAATAAAAGAACGTTCTGAGAAAACCCATCGATTTTCATAAAATCGAATCATTGCGTTCACTTTTCTTTTCGCTAATAAATTATCCGTCCGCATAATATTGGAGTAGTTTTCATTACCTCGATGGTTTGTAAACTTTATGTTTCTGCGGGGAATTGCAGGACGGTCGAAGTAAATAAAAATTATTTTACGAAACACACAACTGCATCAATATAAATGTATGTATTTTTCCGACCCGTTGGACGGTCCGAATGACACTTTTCCATTACTAGAAAACTCGTCCAGTTTCGAAATATAACTTCTGAATAAATATTGAATTGTTCAATATTTGCATTTACATATTTTCAAAAAAGTTGTTTTATTCAATGTCTGTTTCAATATTATACGCTTTTATCGAATTATCGGATTCGACTATTTACATTATTAAATTACTTTAGCCGAAGTCGAACTTCGAAATCACTTGAATAGATACGTTATTTATCTCAATAAACTGTTTCAATTAACTTATGCTGACTCTAATCTCACGTCGCGGATTGATAAATTAAAATAATTCGATTCGGTATATAACGAAAAACTAGACCAATTATTGGAACTAATTTAATGAATAGATTACGCCGCGGCGTAATTAAGGTCACGATCGAGACCTGGAAGCCCGACGAGATGCGTGGCGAACACGCCCAGACCGAGTTTGTAATCGAAGCTTTTCACGCTCGGCTATTC
The DNA here is from genome assembly GCA_022817645.1 of Ceratoteleas bidentatus. Lineage (NCBI taxonomy): Eukaryota > Metazoa > Arthropoda > Insecta > Hymenoptera > Scelionidae > Ceratoteleas > Ceratoteleas bidentatus. The sequence goes on from JABFPB010000088.1 coordinate 33,632, forward strand.
GAGCAAACGTCACCCGGCTCGAACGAGTCGCTCGAGATTTCGAAAGTTCGTAACGCGACTTTTATATCTTATTTAAAATGACTTGCCGTGGAAATGATGTATTATTTTTTAGCGCACGCGAGGGCGCGCGCCGACATTTACTCCATTACGATCCCCGAGTGACTTTTCAGCTCTGCGCCAATGCTCCGCGAATACATATCGCTTTTGCAGACTTGTGTGTGGTGTACTATTCGATTCGCAAGGCGATATGGGTTCGATTATTAAACAATTTTGGGATAAATATTTGCCAAAACTTTTTATTTTCGGAATAAAAATTTTGAGTTTCGGGTTTGAAAAGAACATGAGAGGAGCTAACTTTTCGAATGTTTCAAATCCCTACTGAAAAAAATATAATATTAAATTTATTATTAAATTTTATATGAAATTTAATATTAAATCTAAACCTAAATATATTGAGCAGGACAAGGTATACAATTTCATAATAAATTTAATATTAAATTTCATATCAAATTTAATATTAAATTCTAGATTAAATTTAGTATTAAATATAATAAATTTAAAATTAATTAACTTAATATGAAAATTAATATTAAATCTATATGGTACAAAAGATCTAAAGGTCGAAGTGCCCCCATAAACCCCTCTCAAATATTAAATCTAAAACTAAATATATTCAGCAGGACGAGGTATACAATTTAATAATAAATTTAATATTAAATTTAGTATTAAATATATTCAATTTAAAACTAATTAATTTAATATGAAATTTGATATTAATTTTCATATGCAATATAATATTAAATAGGGGCTCAATTTTGTATATTAGATTTCATATTAAATTTAATATGTATTTTTGTTCGAACCTTACTGAAAATTATATTAAATTTATTATGAAATTTCATATTAATTTTCAAATTAAATGTAATATTAAATTTAATTTTAATATTAAATTTAACACGTATCTTTATACAGTATGTAAAAAATTTGTTAAAACTTTTTACATTAATTTAATAATATTCTAAATTAATAAAATTTATTAAAATTTAAAATGTGCATTTTGCAGTTTTGTTTGTATTTTTTGGTAATATAAATCCATTATTTTATCCCCTTCGCTATGTTCTGTCCCACTTTTTCTTCTCGAGGTCTCAAAGCCCATCTCTCCGTATTAAAAATCACTTAATCGAAAAATTCCTGTATCGCCGGTAAAATCGATCAATTACCGTCTGATTGCAAACAAATGACCTAAAGCAGACGGCCCAGTAATCGACGTTTTATTGCAACAAATCCCGCGTTTATCGTTCGGACGTAAACGTTTTAATAAAGGCGCGTTCGGACATTCTTGGCATTGTTTGTCTCTAACGAGTAATAACGAGAAACGGAATTTTATCCCGCCGGCTACGGGGGACTTCATTTAAGGGCTCATTTCGCGCGGGGTCGGATTTTTCGCAGCGCCACACCCAGGGCCAATTAATCGGACCAATTACGCCAAATTCGATCGGCGCCTCGTTTTCAGCCGCGTATCATACGTCCGGGTTATCGCTATCCCCGGGATTTAATTAGTAAAATTAATTTGTACTTGTGTAACGGGGGATTGCCGGCTTTGTAATTGTGACTCGGTTCCGGGCCCAATTAAATATTCGCCGCTGTCTAATCGAGGTTCGTCAAACGGGCGTCTTTCGTTCGAAAATGGCGCGCACTATTTAATTAAACGTGCGAAACGCTCCCCGGCCAAATTTCCCGGCTCTTACAAATATCCGATTGGGAGAAGTTGCATCCGTTTATCACAAGCGGAAATTCTTATTAACGTTTCCCAAGAGGATTTTATTGATTGGAAAATCTTTTTTCAGCGAATCCTCTTGTCGCAAGAGGATTCACAGAAGGACGTGATCGATTGTCCAGTGCAATAAATATCTGAGTATTATTGAGGTTAGGAAAAAATCTAGTCTAACCGCGCGTAGGTTAGGTTATGTTAAGTCTAAAAGTATCCGATTCGCTCAAATTTATTATGATTCGTTAAAAATAGAAAATCGTTTTACAGCTAAATTAATCAATTTTTGGCTCAAATACGTTTTATTTCGTGACAAAAATACAACTCTCAAAATTATTATTATAAGAGTGCAAATGAACATAATCGAAATCACTTTTATATTCGTCCGCGGGAAAATGGACTTGTCATTCAATTTTCCTTATTAAATCTTGGGTAATTCCGAATTGACGTGCGCCGCTTTTAGATACCGCAAATGAAATTTGCCGTTACATCAGCGACCGGCGAAATTGCAAATTAATAATTTGCCTTTTATCAAGTGCGGAATAAGCGCGGCGGGTTTTTGTTCGACGGGCTTTTTTCTCGGGCAAGGTCGCGAATGTTGCGTAATGCATAAAATTTGCACGTAAAACGCATTATGGGCCAACGAAATAATAAAGTGCACGATATTTGACCAAATTCTCCGGCGGAGCATTGTCAATGTTAATCCTATCTTCGCGGCGATTTATGTGCGTCTTTCACTTTTCGGTAATCTCGCGATCCTTTTTCGGGACTTTGTTGCGTGCGCCGGGTTATTAACGGGTCACAGATTTTGTTCATAAAATTATGATTACTGCGCGACCGGGCGAGTTGACGAGCTGAAAAGATTGGATTCGGGTGGTGTAAGAGTTATCTCTTGTACGGCGCCCATTCGCAATATTCGCCTTTTGACGTTTTCATTTGCAGCTCGTTATCTATTTATATCATCATTTCAGGCAAAATATAATTATAACATTGCGAAATGAAGCATTATTTCCCTCGCGTTTATGTAGGAATGACTGAAATGCTTTTCATTTTTTAGTATTTTAGATTGGTGAAAATTGTTATCGTAATTTTGGAGGGATTTCAGATGTTTGAACTATTTTAAATTAAACGAGGCAAAGTTTTATTATTATAATTGAGAGTTATAATTTTACCAGGCCTGTCAGACTTCATAGTTTTACCCGTCCCTCTAAAGTTAAAAGTCCGCTAGGGGCGCACGTGTAGATCGGTCCACAATATATAGATATACTACATGTATGTCTTCCATAATGTAATGAAATAGCAATAGTTATGACAAAACTTGTTATAAAGCTTCGAAGATTAATAATAATACAAAATTAAAGAAATAGCATTTATTAAATACGAAAAGTAGAAAAGTTACAAATTAGATTTTTTTTAGTTAATGACTTAATAAACTATGCAAGGGATTAACTTCAAAAATAAAAAATGCAACGAAAGAAAAAGTGACAGATATAAAAGTTGAATTAAGTTTTGGAAGTTTATTTAGATCAGGGCCGGATTAACAAATTTGCAACAACCCTGATGTACAACCCGGAGCCGCACAACGAGCAGGCATTGCTTTTCTCTTTAACAACTTTAAAAACACTTGTCATACCGACCCGGCATATCTGTCATTTTTCGACTTGAGAAAAATATCGTTTTGAGGTTAGGGGACGGTTTCCTTGGAGTTATCTGCGCGTGCGCCCCTAGCGGATTTTTTACGTTCCGAGACCGCACGTTTTCCATTGGCAACATACGAAGTCAGATAGGCCTGAATTTTACAAATTTATTACAATTCTTTTAAATATTATTGTAAATTTTATAAATAGAATTATAGAAGTAAATTATATGTCGTGCAGTTTGTGTAAACTATTTTTAAAATTATAATTTGATAAAAGTGAATCATTTGTTGAAGATTTGCTTTTCTGCTTGTTAAATCTGATAAAAACATTCATAAAATAAAAATATAAAACGATCTTGTTGCAACGAAGATTTATAATCAGCAATCAGGATAAGTGAATTATTTCAAAAGAAACGATGGAAAAGGAATTGTCAATTTCGTAGCTCACGAAAGTACGCTGTAAGAAATCCGTTCGTAACTCAATTACAATACCAGATTTAACAATGTTTCGTCTAACGAAATGAAGAATCAGACATTCTAGAAATTTTATTTTGTAAGTGGAATTCTTCGTTGTCAAACATTTCAGTTATTATCTTAACGTGATATGCACTTAGTCATCATCTAAAGTGTAATTTTCTTATGAAAGGTCAAATTATTTTGATAATTTATTTCTTTTAAAGATGATGTATTTCACTGTTTGGCGTGTAAGTAAAGAAGTCTCAAATCAAATAATCAGAAGTAATTATTTGAGAATATCTTGAAACATCAGGTTTTTAGAATACTGTTTGGCAGTCATTTAACACTGGACCCTTTTTCCTTTCCTAAATCTAAGGGTTAGATTCCAAAATGAAATAGTTCATTAAAAAATTGAAGTTGAACTTAGTGCCATAATACCATACAATAAAAGAATAATGAAAATGAATTTACAGTGATAATTTAATAACATTTATCTGGCAGTTAGAATCTGATCCAAATAGATGCAATCATTTTCGTAAATACTTTTTTTTTCGAATTTCGTATTTATTTTGTTGGGTTCGTTTAATCTGGTTTGAATTCTATGTGGAATACTGAATTTCAATTTCATCACCCTAGTCGACAAACATTACACGTCAATTTTTGGTTGGAAAACGTTGTATTTGAATGTTAAATCACGTGAAGTGGACGACGACGATATGGAAATTGTACGTTTTTCAAATTTTGATTTCGCTCGAATAAAAAAGTTTCGAATTAAATGTTTCTACGAAACATTTTTTGCATGGCACTTGAAATAAAAATAAAAATAATTATGAAATAATTTGATGAATATGGATTTCAGTTTAATGTTAAACCAAGTTTTCAAGCATAAATACTATAAATTTCAAGTTCTGCTTAAAAATTTTATTTTAAGAATAGAGTATTCTATCGACTCGTAGAATTCAAGTTGAAAATTGAAAATTCTACTGCGAGTGTCGGGTAATCGTATTTTTTTGTCTGAGCAGAAGGTTATATCAATTTCAGCGTTGAGTGAGACTCAACGCTGAAATAATTCAAAAGCGTTACTTTTTTAATAATTCGATAATTAATAATTAATGATTTCACAGGCTTCCGAAATGCGAGTAAAAGTTTTTTGTGAGGTTATGAATCATGCTTCAATCACACATGGTTTAATTATAAAGCTCGACTTTAATTTTAAAGTGCACCTTTAAAATTCTAGCATATTTAGTTGCATCTGATTTCAAGTAAATATGCTTTAAATTTAAATCTTTATTAGTTCAGTCACCTCAGGATTTTTCTTGTAGTTCCTTGCAGTATTTTTCGGCAAGACTGTATTTCCCGAGTAATAAACCTTCTAAATAATTGTCACTAATATTAATATGAAGAATTTTTATTTAAAATTTAAAATCAAAATCAAAAAAATTTCAGACTTTTTTCATACTTTCATATCAGACTTTTTCCAGACTTCTTCTAACTTTTCCATTTCTACAATCATCTTCCTCAAAAAGTACCGATCTTCCTTAAAACGATCAGCACTTTCTCTGAAACAGAACGTTTTTAACTGTACTCCAGTAATCGTCAATCTGCAACACCATTGTTTCCCGCATTCACGTGACGTGTAACGGGATCGCGGCAGGTAATGTCTACAAGCGTTCGCGATCATGTCGAGACAAATCGGTAAGGATCGCGTGCCGACCGAGCGGCGCACGTGTGCCGCAACCGGGCCGACGGCGCTCTGGCTCAATTAGTGCCCGTCGCCGGTCACCTTGACATCCGATCTCCGATCCGCGCTCGCGATGATTCGCGCGTAATTGCGCGCCGTTTTTGCGGGATCGTGCCCTTTCGTCGGCGCGTTTCCAAATCGCGCGCGCCGATCGGAAGATCGGCATAAATTAAGCGCTGATTAATTATCCATTTTTTCGCAATTGTTACTGGATAATTATGACAGCATTTAGGTCTCCTAATGAGGGGTTTATTAAGTGCCCTATGATGCGTTGCGACACATTTATTGGCGGATATTGCCGCTATAAAAGTGCGACTTTTTACAGGCTCAATCACATTTTGTTTCGCGTCAAATTTGTTTTTATGTGCAAAGAAATCTGTCGGTAATGACGAGGCTTTTTTCAGGCGCAAAATGATGGAAACATATTAACTTTTACGATATATATCGTAAAGTGTATCGTAAATTTTCTTAGCTTTTACAAATTAGTTTTCTCAGCGGCAGGTAATTTTGTTGAGGTTTTTAGGAAATTTGGATCAGTTAATTAATAATTTACGACGTGTAATTTGTTAACATCAAAGGGATCTTACGTCACGTATGTTCCTCTGCCGTAACTTCAAGTTTTTCGCGCGTTTGATAGTGAGTAAATCGCTTGTTTATTCTCGCAACGTCAATTTCGATATTTACTCGAAATAAATAGCCGAAAGTCGCACTCATTCCGACATCTGTAACGTTTCATAGTTTTCGACATTTTCGCCCCCAACCCGCTACTTCAGTCTGAAACAACAAAACGTCCCAATTATACTCCCGCTGCCAAAGTCCGGAAATTCGTATCGCGCGTTTTTCCATTCAAATTGCATCATCCATATTACGTTTTTCCAATAAAGCGAATAATTGTAAAAGAGCAAACACTGATAAATCGACTCGATCCCTTTTCGCCGTGCCGTCCGAAATTCTTAATTTGCATTTCGCACAAAGAACGTTGACACACATCGGGCCGATCGATAAATCAAGCGTTTAATTCGGCCGTGCACTTCCCCAATATTATATTCCGTTCCCTTATTATTCGAGAGTGCTTTCTACTTTCTGCTGATGTCGATCGGCCGTGATATCGATTACGAATGTACGTATACACGTACAGTGCCTCGCAACATGTAGCCCGCGATTTATTCGAATCCAAATGCGGCCCGTTGTAAAGCGCACCAACTCCGCGAGCCAGTATTCGTTACAAGCGTTTTATCGATGATTCATCTCGCGCGATCCATGTCATTGTATATTATCTGTCTGGACGATATATGAATGGGTCTTCGGACAGGAGTCAGCAAAAATATTGGCGAACCAGTGCAAGATTTATCCAGCTACTTCTGACGTGTAATTTATCAATTAAGTCCAACTAAAATACGAAAGAGTTTCCATGATTTTCACGATTGCAAAATATCAAAGTTCGCCAAAGTTAGAAGTGCAAAGGACAGAGTTAAAATTATTAAGAACAGAGTTAAGAAAATATTAAATTTTTTTTTAAGTTTTCAAAAATGAAAAAAATTAAAGTTTTGAAAAATTTGAAAAAAATGCAAATTTATTTTATTCAGGTTCCTTAAAGTTAATCTTTTTTTTTACATTGAATGGGTCTCTAATGGAAAACGATGTTATGGATTTTTCGTTAGAGGGATTATGGTGTATGAAAAATTAAACTGTCGTCGAGTTAATTCAAATGAGCTGTAATTTGGCAGATACGATTGACACGTGTAAGGTTTCTTTAACACAGTTTTTACACGGCGCATTAGGCTCGTGTTTATGCGTCGGTGGGAGGTCATATCGCATTTTGTGCCCCGAACAATCTCATAAAACTTGTAACACGATGAGCACGGCTGTACGCGAATGCCTGGTCCGACGTATTTATCGCCGTGATCGCTCGTGATACAACGATCTTGCGACTTGTTACAGCCGGAAATTGTTTCGCACAATGAGCCCTCGCCGAACAAGTACGTTGACTTTACGGCTGCGTTCGTAAAAAGGAGAATTCAAAATTGGACGATTATGATTTAAGATTACGTAAAGACCTGGGCGCTGAACATTTACTGGCGAGATAAATTTAATTTAAGATTACAGTTATCTTGCTAACTTTCAATCCAAATTTCGAGGTAACAGGAAAGTTATACAACTTGGGATTCTTATTTTCAAGAAGGAGTATCTATGTGCCGAATATCAAACAGCAAGTTAGCGCATTTAAACTTTGGAATTCAATATTGAAAATGATGTCAGTCATACAGCTTACGTAGTTTTATGTATATTTAAATATTGCTTTGCAGTTTTTTTCTGGAAACTTATATTCGAATGCAGTTAAGAAAATTATTGATTGAAAACATCGTTCTATTGGTGTATAGGATGATTTGGAACTAAAAGAATGTATTCGACCTTTTTGGGGGGAGAGAACTTGTTATAAAACTTCAAAATTCGAAAGCTGTGATCATTATATTGTAAAATCCGCGATTCAAGTGCCAAACTTCTTAATCTGATTTATTTTAAAGAAGTTGAAGGGTCCAAATATTTCAACATCTGGGATATACATTTCAAAATTTAGCACTCAAAAAAGTAAGAGTAGTCCATAATTTAAAACCCATATTTTCCAGTTCGATTTTATGTCAGACATTCACACCGTTCATCATTTAACACCTCGAATCCAAGCTTCAACATGTCATATGGAAAATCTCGAAATTGAATCAAAATATTGTAGCGTTCATTTTAAAACACCTGAAAAAATCAAAATAAAATATCTGAAATCCCATTTTTCAACATCCAGACCCAAGTTTGAAAGTTTCAAACACAGCACACGAAGAAAAAGATTGTGTTGCAATCAAATAATTTGCTTAAAACCATTTGATTAACAATAAAAAAAACAAAAATATTGTTAGTAACCAAATTCGTTTTGTCAAAATATTTAGTTATCATTTGATTGGCTAAAAATAAACCAATTTAATCTCGAATATAAACATTCGATATGGAAACCAGAGATTGTTAGGGTTTTTCATTAAGTTTAGTGTTTGTATTTATTTGTCCTTCACCATGCTGATCCAATGTTGTTCTTGCTTCTGGTGTAGCATAGTATTTTTCGCAGTGCTTTTCCCAAAATTTGCTTGTCAGAACTAAATATCTGTGCATTTAAAAAAAGTGGTTTATTATCTTCTGCCTATCTTGGCGTCGACAACTAACGATTTACTGGATGAAAGGCAGATAGGAGGAAGAACGATTTTTGTTAACAAAAACTTGTTTAATTTCATCTACACAAAGATTTGTCCAACAAAAATATCGTCGTCGCAAAGAATATTCAGTATTTATATCCTTCGTCAGCCGGCGCTCCTGGTACGCGTGATGGTTGTTGTGCACGCGGGCCTGGCGCTGGATACGTTGCTGTGCCTTCGTAGCGGATCACTGGACGGTAACCGTTCGCATCGGCAACGTAATCCACATATTGCGTTCTCCCATCGGGAAGCAGCACGTGGTAGCTCCCCATCGCCTCGTCGTCCTTGCGCATTTCTCGGTGCCCGAAATCCAAACCCACTTCCGGATCCTGAACCTCATACGAGAACTCGTAATTCACCGGATCCTGAAATAACATCGGAGACTATTAAACCGAACTCTGCACTCTCTCAAATCAGCTTCCAACCCGACCTGCCAAAACCGAACGACCCATTTGCCAATAGAAATTGCACATATTTCAGTCCCCATTCCAAAAAGCAGAGAAAGAAGGCAGACCAGCAGATTCCTCCGGCTGGGGAACTGTATGATGAAATTAAAAAATGACCTTGAGCAATTACTTTTTCATAACGTAACGTTCCTTTTTTCTGCGTTTACATTAAGTTGTAGTTACAATTAGCATACAATTAGTGTAGTCGCGAGGATGCAATGAGTGTTGGAGGACGTGAAAGCATGGCGCAAAAATGTCCCGCAGTTACGCCCGCGTTTTATTGCGCACTTTCGTTCCCGTGCGCGGTTTTACGGTGTTTTAATAGGCCGGGTAATGCCATCGTAACTAGAGACACGGCTAATTATATAATAAAGCGGATCCCGCGGAATTCAGGTGGCGCGCCATCTGCCGATTTTTCGCGCGATAAGGCGCGCGGTTTAAAAAAAGCAACTAAGGACGCGCCTTATTTGTCCATATCGCGCCGGACAAAAAGCGTGGGTGTCGAATCAAATCAATACTGATTAATTCGCTTAACTAATTAATAATAAAGCGAATTCTGCGGAATTCAGGTGGCGCGCCATCTGCCGATTTTTCGCGCAATTATAAACGACAACGAAAGGCGCGCGTTATTTGTTGAATTTGCTCCGTACAAAAAGCGTGAGTTGAATCAATCAGTACGGATTAATTTGCTTAACTAATTATATAATAAAGCGGATTCTGCGGAATTCAGGTGGCGCGCCATCTATCGATTTTCCGCGCAATTAAAAAAGACAACGAAGGGCGCGCGTTATTTGTTGACATTGCTCCGTACAAAAAGCGTGAGTTGAATCAATACGGATTAATTTGCTTAATTTTTTTTTACTTGCGCGCCACCTGAATTCTGCGGAATTCAGGTGGCGCGCCATTAGCCAATTTTTCGCGCGATAAGGCGCGCGATTTAAAAAAAGCTATGAAGGACGTGCGTTATTTGTTCACATTGCGCCGGATAAAAAGCGTGAGTGTCGAATCAAATCAATACGGATTAATTTGCTTAAACCGATGGCGCGGCGACGCGTAAAATCAAGAATAATCGAGTTTCTGCAGGGCGCGTTTGACGCGACATGGGCAAGGCGCGCGCTCTTTGACATTTACTTGAAATTCAATTAATATATTGACGCCGGCTAGAGGGCGCTGCGCGCGGTAGTTCAATTCAATTGCGCCGCGGTAATTCGCGATTTCGAAAAAGGGGGTCAGCGTCAAATGGAGTTTCGGAAGCGCGACGTGGGAAAAGGAATTCGATCGGTCAGTCAAGTGTGGCGGCTCGTTTTTATCGAATCGAGCGCTGCCCTTCGAGCCCTCGAGCGAGGTTTTGTTAAGTTTAATCAGGAACCCATCTGCGGTGTTAAATTTTATTAGGACGGCGAAATTCGGCCGGGGCTGAAATCGGTTCTGTAATCGACGTGCGATGACGGCGGCCGAGATCGAATCTCGATCCCGAGGCGCGAAGTCCGAAATTTGATAAAAAGTTGGATTCAATTTGGTAGGTGTAGTAAAATTTGTCGAACGCCGTGAGACGATTTATGTCCATTTTGCGTGGTGATACTGCGGAGCGGAGACGGCGAGGAAAATGGTTTAGTAAATTGTGTGTATTATAGCAATTTCTGCACACGTATCTTTGAGGTAGATGTACCCTGAAAGGTCGGGTAATTAGGGTGTTGGTAAAATATTTGTATTTTTTTGAACAATATTGAATTTTTAATCATTTTCGGAATTCGTTTTTTATATCATAAATATTTTTTGAACGTTAACTGATACAGATAAATGAAAAAACATTTGTAACATGTAGTGTATTCTTTATGCACTAAAAATATAATAATTTATTGACATTTAAAATGTTTCTAGGCATTATTTATATGTTTTTCTTTTTATCTTGTGTTATATGAAATATTTTGCCAAACTTTCTAACATTTATTTATTCATTATTTGATAATAGCGCGTTAATCAATCGTCAGAAGTTGATAAAAAATTAATGGAACACTGTTCTTGTTAATCTCGTCAAATTCACACATTTTCATTAACTATCACTACCTAAAACCACAGATATTCGATATCGGGGTTTGATAAAAACACGCTTAGTATATCTGTATACATCATTTAACAAAAGCTTGGAATCAAATATGTCGATTTTTGTAGTGGATGTTGATAACTATGTGCAATGTAAGCGAGAAACGTGGCAGTTGCCGTATGGGCGAATAATATTGAATTATATTCTTGAAGTATTCTAGAATATTACAATATTGTAGAAATTGTGGACAGTTAACGACCAATTAAAATGTATATTGTAGAAATATTATAAGAATATTATTTAATATGTAATCGCCCGTAGAGTAGTGATAATTTCATCAGCATCTGAAAATTCTGAGTTCAAATTCTGTTAAATTCTGCAATAATTCATTAGCAGACTTTCCAAATAATTTCTCAACTTTTGTAGACTTTTCACAAAGCCAGTCTGCTAAGAGTTTTAAACCTGCGAAAGTCTCCGATATTCATCTAAACACCTTTTTGCAAGCCCGAAGAAAAATTATTCCCATAATTGCTGCAAAACTCTCAAAATACCAGTTCAGCTCTTTTTCAGAAATATTCTGAGAATACGGTTTTACAGAGTTTCGCAGAGTATTTTCAGAAGAAGTCTTTGCAAAGTCTTTCGCAAATTTGCAGAAATTAAATCTTTGAAAAATGCTCTGAAATTGTCTAAAAATCTCTGAATATCTCTGAAAATCTCTGGAAATCTCTGAAAAATTCTGAAACAATTAGGACAGTTATAGTTTTTTCAGAATTTTTCAGATTTTCAGAGACTTTCAGACTTTTCCCCGAAAAACGCTGACAGTTCCAATTTTCAGAGGCTTTCATAGATTTTCAAAGGTTTTCAGAAATTATCAGATATTTTCAGAGGTATTAAGAGATTTCCAGATATTTTCAGAACATTTTCAGAGATTTTCAAAGATTTTCTGAGACCTTATTTCAGAGACTTTCAGAGCCTCCCAAAATCCCCAGATCAAATCGAACCTCCTCCATTCCGTAATCCCTTTCCTCCGATCTCTTCGTCCTCCGAACCCGAAAAATTGCCTGCCGGCCTGTTTTCGTCACCCCCTCAATTGACCGCAATTCCCCAGTATAACCGCATGCACGGACGGGTTTTGCAAGCACCGACTGTGTCAACAGGACGGTCCTGGTGCCGGCGCCGATCGCAAAGGATTAATTGAGGCGGCAAACGAGCGCGCGCACTCCTTGACTTTTTATCGGCTACTATTTTCGGCCGGATTGGCACACAACCGGGGGCGTGGCGCGGGAGCTCCAAAGGGAATTGGGATTCGGTTTCGCGTCACGCCGGACCGTGCTTTGTTAATTAGCTGGAGAATGCGGAGGCTGGAATTACCCCAGCCCAGTCGTCCGGATGGCCGGTGTTAGACGGCCGGGGGGCCGAGGGGGCGCCACCCCCGCTCGGAGGTAGGTACGGCGGTCCCTGCGGGTCGCTCCGGATTCCGCTTAGCATCATCGTCAACAGGGTAAGCAGCGGGAGCACCTGTGTAGAGGAGTCAGCTTATTAATCATCTGTATCCGTCGCATTTCCACACGGACGAAAATATATTCGTAAAATATATGCCAGAACACATATATAAAGTATAATATAAAGTATATTTCGACAAAAATTGGTACTGAAAAGGCACGAAATAAATTCAAAATAAAATAGAGAAATTAGGTGTATTTATTTGCAAATCCGGCTCGAAGGACCTGTGTGGTATTAGGTCCTTCGAGCCGGATTTGAAAATAAATACATCTAATTTCTCTATTATTATTATGTTAGGTATATTAACCTAAAATATGGATTTTCAGAATTAATTTCAAACGATTTTCATCTTCCTTGATCGATGCTGAGTATATAAAAGCAGTCTAAAAACAGTCATAATCTGAATTTAAGACGACTCTTAAGTGCAATATTGCGTCTAATATGCATTTCATAATAATCCAATGTTCTACGGAGGAAATTCAAAATGGATGTTTGTCCGGATCACTCCTCCTCTATCGTATCGCATTATCCTGTTTCTCCGGGAACAGAGAAAGTTGTAACTAATATTGCGAAACTATCCAGAATACTGAGCCGCCTAATCGATGAAGCAAACGTTTATTAACTACTACAATAAACTTGGCGACAAGAGCTGTGAATCGTTCCCTGTATCTTGCACCTAAATTCCGCCATCCCCGAATTTTACTTTCCAAATCGCTCCATCACTTCGGCTGATGGATGTCGATGGAACGGAGTAGACTGAAGACAACGGTATCTTGCGTCAGAACTTCTTTCACAGCACATTGATAGAAACATTTATAAGGACGGAAAAAGCAATTTTACTTCTGATCGGATATTACTCTCCAACGGTCCCGGCTTTATCTTATTAAAATCTTGTCCAATCTGGAATTAGATCTTGCCTTAATGGGCTGCAGTAAAACAGTCTGTTGAACAAATTTGAATTTATGATGGGTGTCTCGATGGGTCTAATCTTGTCAAGTTCAATGGCGTAGCGTTTAGTTGTTGATTTAATTGAATGGATTAGATTGGATTTCGACGACGAGGCGGCTTTGATTTGAATTAAACAAATTTAGTGAGTGATCTCACTTTAATTGAACTATTCTGACACCTTTAGAGTTTATCGGCCAGTTATAAAGTGATAATAATTTGAATGTTCACTTTGATAGTTTTATGTCAAATTTATTTGTTTTAAATAAATATGCCTTGGACTGTCATGGAAATGTTATTTGTGATTGTTTATAACAATTATCGAAATTCGTTTTTTATATAATAAATCGTAATCTAATAACATGGTAAAAAATTCAACATATTTCAATTTTGAGTTACTACTCAAATTTTCGAGTGTCCAACCCGCAAAATTACAACCAATCACAGAAAAACTTCTCAAAACTAATTTCCATATCCAACTGACTTTGGCCCATATCTTCTCAAGCTGCATTTCGATTGCATTCAGCAGATCCCGCGGTCCTTAATTAGGCCTCAGCATTTGCATTCTCTTTACTCTATCAATTCGGCAGCTCGTGGAAGCCCGAAGTTGGTCGAAACACAAACTCGGGAACCCAGCCGTTTTTCACGTCTTATTCGCTCATCCGGCATTTCTTTGTGTTCCACTTGTCTCCTACCCCCGACTCGGCTTCCTTCAAAGCTTCAACGTCCTAAGTTGGGGAGATGATTTGACACGCCGCTAAACTGCTAGGAAACGCGACTCCGAGTGCATTTGACTCCCCCGGGCTTCGTGTTATATACGCTAAGAACTTGTAACAGGATAATCCGCGAGTCTCTCCACCTGGAGATAAGTTAATTCGCCAACTTGATACGTATATGTATGCGCATGCTGAACACCCGCGCTCGCGAACATCTCAGACACCGGTATTATTTACTCAAATAGCGTTGCTGTTCTTGCAAATTGCGACGATTCCGAAGGAAAACACGATTCCATAAGCGCGTCCACTTTTATTTCGTTGAAGACAAAGCGACTTTTGTCATGCTAACATCGCGACGTTTCGTTATCTCACAATTCACTTTACTGATCCAAACGTAAAATGAAAACGTTCGCCAAACGTTTCATAAACGTTGTATACAGGTTTCTTAAACGTTACAAACATTCTATAAACGTTCAGGTAACCTTTTGGTAATTTTACAAACTATTAAAAAATATCGTAACGTTTCTGAAACGTTGCGGCAACGTTTTCAGAAACGTTCAAGAAACCTTAAAACAACGTTCAACAAAATCTTGGCCGAACGTTTATTTAACGTTCGGTTCTGTTGGAGAGATTACTATAAATGAACGAATTTAGGAGGCGGTCGATTTCGCGACTAAACGAATTTGTTAATCGAAGGGAAGGAATCGAGAAAAAGGCGCCAATTCAATACCGTCGAGCGAAATAATCTCTTAAGACCCCGCAGCGAATTCCTTAAAACGCTCGAGCCGTTTCGCCGCGCGATACAATTTAAATAAAATCCATTTGCAAGATGACTCGCGTGGGAATCGAGTCGCGATAAAGGAAAACGGGAAATAAGGCGCGAAAAGCCGGATGATCGAGTATCACTCGAACGCGGGCGACACAAAAGTCATAAAGTTACGCGCGCCAGCGAATAATAACCATGCCGATTTTTCATCGCGACGATCAATCGGCACAATTAGCGCTCTGATCGGCTAATTGCGCCGACAGTAACGACCTCTCATTTCCCTACTTTCGAGCAGTGACAGCGATCGTCGACTTTTCGCGAGGAATTACGAAAAATGTTCTCTCCGATCTTCCTCGTAAACCGGCGTAAAAATGATTTAAGTCGCCTAACGAGTGGGGTAAATAAATAAACGAAGGTAGAGACGTCGTTGCATTAGACGGCGTTACCGATAGAAAACGGTTTCGCAATTTCGAAATCCCGCGATTTTCACAATCGTCCAAATACCTTTTGATTTTCACAGCGCATTTCGCAACGGCCGCCGTAACGAAATTGCATAATTACGTTTTATCTCGCACTAAATGCAGATTAAACGCAGTTTAAACGCAGATTATAAATGTATCAATTGAATTGCCACGGGGAGATGATTATTGCGCTTTGTGTAGCGAATAATCCGCAATAAATTACGAATTAGTGTTTTTCCTCGCGGGGTCTCGCTTCGCCGAAAGAGGGCGCGATTTCGGGCAAAATGTCGCGTCCGGGACGCTTCTTTCACGGCGGGAAACTAGTTACGGTAATTCGCCGTATCAGCCGCTACGGCTTCAATTTATAATTACGCCAATTGGCAATTACAATTGCGTCAGCTAAGTTGTTTTAACAGAACCGTACTTATCATAACTGTAATTGCAGTTACTTCAGACGACATAACAGTTCATAATTTTCAACAGCAATCTTGGAGACAATACGGATTGTTCGGTTGGACCAAGTTGGGCGACAGCGAAATCTTCGCGGAAATGGTGCTGCAACTGTGTGTTACTTAGGATTCGTTCTTTTTAAGCGTACAGTCGAGCTCAATGCAGTTGGCCGTTTTACGACTCAATATTTTTAGATTATCATTGGATCGTTGGACGCTCATTGAAATGGTTGTTCCTTTAATGAATTAGATGATATCAGAAAATCTACAAGTCATTTATTCCAAACATGATTAAATGAAGATGCAAACTGGGAAATGTCGAGTGGAAATGTAAGAGTGGAAAATAACAGTTTAATGACGATCGAAAATGTTGGAATCCAAGATTAAGATTCTAAGAGGAATGTAAAAATTATAATCTGCCAATCGTGGTTCGAGGGAAATAAATTTAGTTGAAGATAATCGCGGCATAAAAATAATAAGATTGGTAGGAAAATTAAAGTAGGAATCGAAGCCTCATAATTGTCTGATTAGGCATTTTTGTTACATATCAAATTGCGACGATTATTTATTTTTTGCGGATTCATAATTTATTTTAGACTTATTCATAACCAGGAAGAAATCATCAGAAGCGAGATTACGACATTTCTGACTAAGTGATTGCCTTCAATTAATGAAATCAACGTAATAATCTGAAATTATTTGATTGAAATTTGTCAATTGTATATAATAGCATGATAGAGGCGACCGTTGCAAAATAATCATCCGAAATCAACTAATTAACTACGAACCAGCTCTTATTACGAAATGATTACTCCACGCTAAATTTAAAATAATCCGTCGCACTTGCAAGCTCGAAAATTTTCATTTTCCCTCGTCACAATAAATCTCCCGGACCGTCCCAATTTCGCACAATTCACTCAAACTTCGTTCAATTCGAAAATTTTTCTCCGTCTCAGGGTAAAAAGTTGGGCGCGGCTTAATTCGTCGAACTGTTTTCGCCCGTTCGCTATTTTGCGCCGAACTTGGTGTCGCGTAATTAAAAACGTGTCGAATAATTCCGGCGAAGAAAAAAAAAAGTTCGCCCCACGTATCATCGTTGTCACGTCACTTACCGTAATTCTCATTGGAAGCGTGTGCGACGAAAAAAGCGGCACAGTAGTATATCGCGGCGATGAAGAGATAAGCCGAAAGACGCGGCGCAGACGGCGTTTTATAGCGCGTCTTCTTCGCTGCGGCTACGATGTAATGAATATTGAAGTACAGTCATTTGGGGAATGCACAATACGAGAGCATAGCCATCATTACATTTAATAAGAAAACCGCAGATTTGCGATGTCGTAGCCGCAGACGTTTGTCTGTACCATGAATTTCCTGATTCCTCCGCTCTGCATTGCGACTTTTTTATTCCAGTTTTCGTCACTTCAAGCGCAACTTTTTTTCGTCATACAGCGTTTCATGGCTTATTACATACCATTGTTCAAAGCCCAAAAATATTGAATACGAACTTGAATACGATTTGGAAATAAAGGAGAAAAGCATATTTGAGATCTAAAAATACGAAGACGAAAAAATGAGGTTTGCTAGAGGAAAGGAAAAAGTCGATGGAATTGGGAAATTAAAATTATCGCTCGGGTCATTGGTACGTTGCAATCGTACTTCAAAATAGGGACACAAGAAAATGTCATAGGCAAAGCAGATATACTCCCGCGCTCGAGTCCAATATTCTTTTCTGTGAGTGTAATTTAAGGCACGGACGATTCAATTTAAATCGAGTTATAGGATTACTGTGCCGAAGCAGATTGTTTTTTATCCGACACAATTTCCAGCATTAACTTCTGTTGTTGGAGCAATAACGTCGACTAGAACTAATCAGGCAGCGGGAAAAATCGATTGCGACTTGCAGCAACCTTCAAACCACCGTTCCCGGGCAATCCTCAAATCTCGATCTTCAGCTAACCACTTACAAATCATAATTGATCACCCACCAAATCCTCGACTCCGTCATATCTAAATCCTCATTTTCAATCTTTCATTCCCATTTCCTCCCAGGAAAAAATGCAATTAATTAGGCAGCCGGAAAAATCAAGTAAAATTTGCAACAACCTGCAAACCATCGTTTCCGAACAATCCTAAAATTTCGATCTTCGGCTAACCACTTACAAATCATAGATGCTCACCAAATCTACTTTTTCTTCATATCTAAATCCTCATTTCCACTCCTTCATTCCCTCTCAGCTAAATAATGCAGTCTTACCACTTCATCAACCAAACCTTCACACCCATCCTTGAAACTCTCCACTGAACCACCCGAAATGGTCCGATTTCGTTTTG
The DNA here is from genome assembly GCA_022817645.1 of Ceratoteleas bidentatus. NCBI lineage: Eukaryota > Metazoa > Arthropoda > Insecta > Hymenoptera > Scelionidae > Ceratoteleas > Ceratoteleas bidentatus. The sequence goes on from JABFPB010000088.1 coordinate 52,133, forward strand.
CGTAAACAACCAAACCTCATCGAAAAACTCCCCGATCGATCATCGAAAAAACCTGTCGACAAATTAATAACCGTTCCTGGAGGTCGTAACTCGTGAAATTACAGTCCGTAAACAAATAGCACCCCAGTCGATCGCCGAAATACCTTCGGTAGAGGCCACTCGGCTTTCGGATGGGCGCAATTCATCAGCCATAAACACCTTATCATTAAGCCGATAACATCGGGGCTCCGGCAAACAACACCTCGGCGCGCAAATCAATTTCCAAAACGTAAGCCGAGCCGGCAATTACCGCAACTACCTCGCACCTCTTTCATCACTCACCTTGACGCCCCAACCGATTTTCGGGCGGCCAAAGTCGCGACCGATTGACCGCGACGATCGGCCAACGATCGGCGTCCTTGGAGCGAAAAATCGATCGGTCCCGCGGCGCCTTTCGCGGGTAATCGCCGTTGCGCAACTCGTAGACGTAGGCCGCGATCTGCTCCATATGCAATCGGTTGCGACAGAGCCCATCTTCCCCGCTGATACAGATTTCGCCTTTCTACGGCGCGAAAGGGGGGCCCCGTCGCGGATTACGCAAGCTGCGTCATCCGAGCCGCCATCAACGGGGTATTAATAGGTTCTGAAGAAACCGGGGAATCAGTGTCATTCGTTCAACAATGCGCATTTTTCATAACTTCCCGACGATCACGAGCGCGAACGCGAGAGATCGGATTTAACAGCCTCGAGCGAGGATTAGCCGACGTCGTTTTTCTTCGTAAGCCGAGACGGCAGACCAGTTTGAGGTCCTGCGGCGAACGGGTGGCGTGGCTTTTTGTTTGCCCGACGGGATTACGACGGCGGGACAATTTTTCGATGGGGTGGGCGATCTCCTTTTGATCGTTTACGAGTTAATAATGTTGTCTCCTTTTTTGTGGGATTAATTTTGGAGTGTGTCCACTGATATTTCGCATGGAGGGAAATTCTGGGTTTATCATGCCCGATGTTTACGAACTTGCAAGGAAGAGCTTGTATAATTTGTTGGCAGTATCGAATCACAGGGAACGGGGAGTTTCCAAACTAACAAAACTAACAAAACGATGTGCATGAAATGTTGGTTGGTTGTTGGTGTTAGTTAACAATGTGAGGATGTCCAATGCAGCACTGAATGTTTAGTCGAAAAAGGTCATTTGGAGATAATGAGTGAGAAAACATGAAATGGAACGTTGTCAAAGATAATGACGTCTGGAATAAAAAGTCCCGCTCCATGCTCGTCCACTAAATCATCCACAATTTGCCATATTGACTGCCGCATTCAACTTTTTCGAATGCGCGTCCCAATAAAAACTACCATTCTACGTTTTAATGGTGCAATTGATTGTCCATTTCATCAGAAAAACTGCCCCGGATTGCCGCGATTACAGCGCTCGCTAAAACTGATACAAGTTTCATTCAGCAAGCGAGCAATTATCTTTCGATGGAGAGCCGAACTTTTGTCATAAAGTGCGCGGTTCTCGAGTGTCAGGTAGTAGTTTAAAATCATCGACGATCGTTACTCCGACGCGTCAGTTTCGCGAAAATTTACAAGGGGACATGCGAGTGCGTTACGCGTTTTCGTTTTCGAAACGTGATTCGTGCTTCACCTCGCAACGCGTATCGTCAATCATTTCGAGGAGTGTTATATGTTCGATACCGAACTGCGGAAATACGTAAAAGGGGGCTCTGCTGATTACGGTCTTTTTATGGCGTATAAATTTCTTGAGGAAGACAGACTCTTCAGCTAAAATGATCGTCTTGAGTTTATTAACATGATGTAACATTTCCAATATATAATTCCAATATATAATTTTTCAAGCTAAAGAGTCTTACGTTAACAGTCTCCATTTTCACCGATTTATATGCCGAACGCACTTCCATCAGTGAGTAATAATTTTTCAACGATAACGCTTGACAATTTATTAACTCAGGATGATAATCGACAGAAAATAATCCGATCGAGAATGTTGCAGAAAACCGTTTCACAAGTTCTAAAGACACGTTCTATACGTCTAATTCCTCGTTGCCTCATTCATCGGGGGGGAAGATGTAAAAGTGTGCACTCCCACTGAAATGAATTCGAAACAACCGCCCAATTGTGACGTATGAAACTGGGTGAAAAGGGGCATCGATTTTCGATTCGACTCGAGTCATTATTCCAGCCCGGAGCGGATCAGATGTACGTACATATATAGTATAATTAAGTACAGCGGAATGACGAAATCACGGATGCGCGGGTGAGCCTTGCCGCAATCTTACATAAATATAACTAATACTTTCGATACCGGGGCAGCCTCCGCAACACTTTCATATTTCTCGGTGTGCAAACATTGCTGGGAATGATTCACGTAATCGCCCCGTCGGCGTTGTTCTCGACGACGAGGAACGGTAACAGAATTGCAGCCGGGTACTATGTAGTTCAACTGGTTTATTTACTGGCAATTATTGGGACTATTCGCGTCCGGATTCGCAGACCGCAACGGCCAGACACTGACAAGTTCCACGGCGTTCGACCTGTCCGTGTCTAGATGATGCAGACAGCGCGAGAGGTATATAAATTGTCGCTAAGTGTATGGATACATTATGTGCATATGTATAAAAACTAGCCTAATGGTCGTTATAAATAATGAGTATGGTGAGGTTCTAGAATGAACGGTCAGACCACTAAAGCCGTCGAGGTTTCGGGGGTCCGTTCGGACTGGGCTTGATGGCGTCCTGTGCTCTCGACGTCCTTTTGCCTATGATACATCCTCAAACGACTTGGTTACGCGATTAGTACTGATATCCGCCGTTGGCAGCCGCGTCGCCGCCACTTCCGGATGGGTAACCACCTCCTCCGCCTCTGCCTCCAAATCCTCCACCACTTCCGGCATTCGCACTATATCCTCCTCCACCGCTACTGCCACCAAATGCTGCGCTGCTACCTCCGAATCCACCGCCGCTGCTGCCTCCTGGTCTGCCAGATGAGTAACCACCGCTTCCACCACCTGACATTAAGAATTTATTAGAAGAGATCCTCTGGTGTTATGCATCATCAATTTTGCATCGATAAGTGGTTATATGCATGAGACTTCAGATTATGAAGTAATTATCAAATTTAATAACCATTGCCTCCAAAGCTGCCGCCACTGCCTCCGCTTCCTCCAAATCCTCCGCCACCTCCGAAGTTGGAGCCTGGTCCACCAGATGGGTATCCCCCTGCGCCACCACCGCCTCCCCCGAGGTTAGATCCAGGTCCACCAGACGGGTAGCCTCTAGCTCCACCGCCCCCAGCACCCCCACCACCACCACCTCCTGGATAACCACCACCGTCAGCATTGGCTTCGCCTTCGTATCTTATTTGAGGCCTGAAACCTTGTTGGTCTGCTTCGTATTGGACGATTTGTTTCCTGCCGTCGGGAAGCAAAACATTGAACTCTCCCTGAGCTCGGTCTCCGTCCCTGCTTTCCATGTGTGCGAATTCACTTCCCGTTTGCTGATCTTTGACTTCGTAAGAGTATTCGTATTTAGCTGGTTCCTACAAATGTTGGAAGTTGTAAAAATTGTTGATTTCTATGAGTTATTGAAACTTACCGAACTTCCTTCATCCCCGTTGCCGCCATAACCACCACCGCCACCACCACTGCCACCGTAACCGCCTTGTCCTCCTTGTCCTCCCTGACCTCCCTGGCCGCCCTGACCTCCAGCGTATCCACCTTGTCCGGGTGCTCCGTAGCTATCAGACGGTGGTGATCCTCCAAAGCCACCACCACCAAATCCACCAGATCCTCCTTGACCAGGCGGTCCGTAACTGCTGGAAGGACTAGATCCTCCACCGAAGCCGCCACTCCCACCACCCGGAGGTCCATAACTGTTTGATGGTTGACCACCACCGAACCCGCTTCCGCCACCTGGTCGAGCGCTGCCAAAGTCGGGTGTTCCATAGGAAGTTGATGGAGGTCCACCGAAGGAAGGTCGACCACCACCACTACCGCCACCTTGACTAGGAGGTCCGTAACTGTTAGACGGTCTTCCGCCTGCGCCATTTCCACCGCCAAAACCACTGCCTCCTTGACCAGGTGGTCCATATGAGCTTGAGGGTCTACCTCCGCTGCCACCACTTCCTCCACTCCCGCCAAATCCACTACCTAAGACATTGTTGTTTATAATACGCAGTAGTCTATTCAGTCAATTATTCCATATTCAACCTTACCTGAACCACCGAAACCACCACCTCCCTGGCTAGGAGGTCCGTAAGACGAAGAAGGTCTGCCACCAGCGCTTGATCCGAAACCGTTTCCACCTTGACCCGGTGGTCCATAAGAAGAAGATGGTTGTCCACCCCCAAAGCCACCTCCGCTTCCTCCAAATCCACCACCGGATCCCTGGTTTGGTGGTCCGTAACTGGTCGAAGGTGTACCACCTCCTCCACCGAAGCTGCCTCCCGATCCACCAAATCCTCCTTGTCCACCTTGTCCACCTTGTCCACCTTGACTGGGTGGACCGTAACTACTAGAAGGCCTTCCGACTCCGCCAAAACCACCTTGACCTGCTTGACCGCCTTGTCCTCCTTGACCACCTTGTCCTCCTTGACCACCTTGACCTGGCGGACCATAGCTACTAGAAGGTCTTCCACCTCCAAATCCGCCTCCGCCACCGCCACCTCCAAAACCACCACCTCCTCCCCCTTGACTTGGTGGTCCATAAGAATCGGAAGGCCTTCCACCACCACTCCCACCGAACCCTCCGCCTCCTTGATTCGGTGCCCCATAACTACTCGATGGGGGTCCACCTCCAAAACTACTCGATCCTTGACCTCGATTCGGTGGACCGTAGCTGTTTGAGGGTTGCCCACCTCCGATCCCACCCCCACCGCCGAAACCACCTTGCCCTGGCGGCAAATACGAATTCACAGGCGGTTCGGGCCTCGCGACACTTAGTGCGATAACCGCTGTTATTACGAAAAACTGAAATAGAGTATTAGTAATCATTAATATAATACGGGAAGAAGCGAGGAAGACATGTCCACGGGGCAAACTGATCTTTGATGTGAGTTGACTTGAAAATTAGGTAATTTTTTAAACCAAACTAGCTGCCGTATCATTAAGGTTTTATAGTGAATTTTATAGTTTGGGGCAAATGGGGTAAATTTACTTAACATTAACGTCTTCAGAAAGCTGATGGACAAAGATTCTGAATTTAATGATAGCGCGGGATAAAAAATTTTACGTGGTCAAAGACGATTCTTCGTCTAATAAAAGCAGTACATAAGACATTGGACAATATTGGTTTTGATGTGGCGCATAAACCAGCTACTCGTTTACAATAAAGAATATGAGACACATAAATCTGTTTTTGCATGAACTTGCCCATCAAATTGGCTCTGCGATAAAAATTTTATTATCTCAATGGTTAACATAGAAATAACGTTCGGACGTAAAAGTCTTTGCCCATGTTTATGGGTTAATAAAGTTCAATGTCATACATTAAGCGCACCACTAAATCTGTCGAACACAAATTTTATTTTCCGTTATTATACGACTTTAATGTTGAATTCGTTCACTTAATTATAACTCCGATGCTTTAGGATTAGCGGATGGTTTCTGTCTGTTTACTAAAATTTTCATTTGATGTATTTGGTTATTTTTTAAATTAAATTTTCCACATATTTGATTCTTCCGACATGTACAAAACAATGTGATTACAGTAGCGACAGTGAAATCAATATATCGAGAGCAAAAAAGGCTGAACTAAATTCGCGAAAAGGCAACTAATCAAATTCATCAAGCTTAATTAGTAATGAAAATATCACGTCGAAAATTTCCTCGGTTCATTTAAACGGATTAAAAGTGCACATACATTTAATTAATAAATTTGCATAATCAATGTGGTGTAACGTACCTAATTTGATTATATTATATAGAATGGAGATGTAATCTATATGCGAGATTTTATCACACGCTCGTTAATATGTTGTTGTTCCGCGCTAAGAATTAATTGAAAATCGGATTACAGCGAGACCCTCGCAAGGTTAATTAATCGGTTCTTTTTGTTGCGCTCGTTATTTCCATTTTCCAGCTCAGTAACGACGTGAAATTTCATAACGAAAATCACCAGATTCTCTTTTGTCGTATTTATGTCGTACTAATTTTGTTTCATCATCACGTTTCAGTCTGCAATGTTACCGGAGAAAAAATACCCGTGACAATAGTATCGGAAGGTTAAAATTTGACATGTATAAATTCTTGTCCAATCGAAAAAGACAGAAAATACGTTCGCGTAAATTAATCCCCAAATTCCCGACAAACTGTCGTTTAGACGACGCGCTGTAGATAACTTAGTCATTGACATGTGCATGTAATTGTATGTCGTGAATCTCGGCAACGATAAGACGTGATGTGTCCAGGGGTTTGTGAACGATCGCGTTTCACAAATGGGCCATAAAAGATCAATAACGATTACCGCCATGATTTCTAAATTGCGGAAATTATGGTCGCCGTGTGTTATTCGTAATTATTGACTGTGTTATCAGCCCGAGTGATGGACTCGTTGAATCACCGCCGTCCAATTGTCAAATTAAGGACCCGCGTTAAAAGTTCCTGGCAATTATTTCACATTTCCATGCAAATCAGGGATATTTCCTGCCAATCCCTGGAAAT